>MU224301.1:4334813-4396169 GCA_018584345.1 Thuja plicata
TCTAACTGTTCATCTTTCTTTATGTATATGCAATCATATCATAAGTTCTTTAATATGTAACCATAACAGAAACATTCATGAAAATAGATAACACATAACACAAGATATGATATCACAGAAAACTCTTATTAGGAAGTAAAAACTGCGGTGGGGATTGTTACCCACAAGACTTCACTATCTGCAAATAAGAAGGGGCCGGTTAAGGCTTTACAATCGGTCACTTCTGATGACCTACCCTGTTAGGATTATTACAATGGAGACTTGTTAAGATCTTCTTCATTTGAAGCTTTAGAAACACTGTTAAGTGTGCTCTTTGTTAAGAGATTTGGAAAGAACGGTTAAGTCCACCTTCTACAAAAGGATTTTAGATGTGATGCACTTGTTAGAATGCAACTACATAAGTCTTTGATCTGATGATGTATGCAATCTCTAGTTGCTGATAAAAAATCCTATTAAGCTTCATATATATAAGTAATCATCCTTCCATTATTGAATAATACCTTTATCTTCTCGTCGGTAGCCTCTGTGTGTCCTTGACAACTGATGTGATCTATTTCTAAACTTTGCATGAATTCTACCTTCTGCTCCTTAGATGCTCTTTATGGCTATCAATAATAATGAATTCATAACTCACAATTGATTTGAACATCTATTTATACTTGACTTTGGCTCGATTCTTGATTCACGTTTTGCAAGGTAACTCTAGATCCAAGGTTTACAACTTGACCTTGATCTTTAGTTAGATATGTTTTAGATCCGTTAGGATGCTTTAAAAAATTTACATAAAGCTTGCTTAACCCTCAAGTTATGATTTAAAACAAATTAAAACTCTATAGATAGAATTACATTGCTTTATCTGACATGTAAAACTTAGATCCACTTTTTGCGGGTTCTCTAACTGACTGTCAGTTTTGACGGTCAGTTTTCTTTGTCATCGGTGTTCCTTTCTTGAACTAGTCATCGGGTATGCCTTTTGTGTTCCATCAGTTTTGTTCTCATACCTATGTCATCAGTGATGATCTCAATGTTATGTTATTGACCCGTCAGTAATCTCCTATTCACTTCATCGGTGCAACACTTGTTAGTGTTCGTTGATCAATTCCATACTTAGCATTTTCTCGTGACCTTTGTGTTCTATCGGGTATGCTCGATGTTCGTCAGTAATGCTTGTAGTCTATCGGTGATTCTTGTAGTCTACCGGTGATCTCTGTCAATGTTTTTCACTAAGTGTACTAATGGAAAAATTAATGTCATCACCTTTAACATTATTACTATGAAATGGGTTTTGAATGGACCTGAAACTGTTTACAATAAAACTATCTAGTAAAACTAAAATATATGCTAACCAACCAGTAGACATAAGAAAAAAAAATGAATTAGAAATAGTGGAATAGAACCTCAAAGACCTTAGAGATTTTTAATTAAACATTCATTCTTTTGAATGATGTTTTCAGTTGTGTTGTTAACATTCTTTTTATACTATACACTACTTGTGGGGGAACTAGATGCACCTTTGGAAAGGCCTTATTTAACCTAATCTAGGGTATTCACCTACTTGACTCCTTCAGAGGTATTCTCCATGGCCATATGACTTACTAGCATAACAACCATAAGTTCTAAATTAACTATTACAATGGACTCCTCTAAGGTTTAGATTTTTTGTTCATGTCCTTCCTTCAAATCCCGAATACCCATGGCTAGATCATGAATACTAGTAATAATTTTATACATACTATGTAGAGAAGGAGTGCGAATAGTATTATCCTTCAAAGAATTAATCTTAAACACAATACATATTAATAGGGAACTTTAAATATTCATAACATCCTTGATTTTTATTTCAATATTCATAGTATCCTATAAAAAGAACCCATTCTATAATTGGGTTATCTTTACCATTGTCCACCATAATTTAGATAAACATGGACCTCGTAATAAACAATAGGAGGAGGTTAAAAATATATGATTGAAATATACAGGGTCCACACTTTTATCATATTTCAAGTCTTGAGTTTATTTAGGTGGGAGGATTTCCTACTACCACCCACCAAATGAGAGCTAGTTGGTTTGTTTCTCTATCCCTTAGCTGAAAAATGAGATGAACCCCCCGAATTTATTCCTTTAACATCATTACTATGGCCATAAGAACCAAGGAAAAAATCCTTCAAATGGGATATAATCTTAGTTGTCTTCATGTAACACAAAAATTCTATGGTGGGATAAGGTGTCCTTTTTGGGTTGTTTACTTTTTCCCAAATCAAAATTGGCATCCTCATCAAAATGGCCATAATCAAGACCGATGGATAAATCTTGATAATGATGACGTACATTTTTCTTAAATTCAATCCTAGTTTGGGAGTAGGGATCTTCTGAATGGAAATGTGTTTTTTTTATTCCATAATGAGAAGGATCAAACCCTCATGTATTATAGGGAAAGAGGGGTTTTTAGCACGATGTTTCAATCTATGGCACATGGATAAGAACAAATAGATCAAACCAGTCTATGTACTAATATTCAGGATCCACATATAACCATTTTTTTTTTGTTTAAGACTTATGGATGAGGAGAGGAGGAAGTGGGGTAAATTAGAATAAACTAAAATATAATAAACTATTGTCCATATATTCCATTCAATTCATATGCAGGGTAAATAATTGCAACAAAAAGAGCGCTAAAATTAAAGAAAGTATTTTTTTTGTTGAAATACCATAATGGAAAAGAACCACGGTAAAAATCGCACACACTATAAGATGGATATTTATTACAATGATTTATTTAGGCACACCTATTATTGAAATGAAACTTTCACATAAAGCGATGATATACAAAAGTTATTTCAAACACTGAAGATTATACTTTCTTTGGAGAAAGATGCATTACAACTAATGACAAGGAATAGCATAGAGTGAATTTATTAGAATCATACACCTCAAATGTTGATTATAGTTTGATGTTTATGTATCAGTGACTTATTTCATCTCTACCATTATGTCATTCTTCATAATATCTCATGCATAGTTATTTATCTCTTGTTCACATCTTAAATCATTTCTTATTTTCTTCTCTAGAGGGTATTCACCAATATATATTTATCACAGCATCCATTTACTTAACCAAGAAAGATGTAACATGTAACATAAAGATCATTGGTCCTAGCCTAATTATCCAATACATGGCAAGTATAAGGTAAATATATAACGCATCATTATATGAATATAAAACCTCATAAGATTTGAGATCCTCACCATAGACATCACATGTGATTGCAAGGACAAAAAACTTCTTGATTCAGGTCCAAAAGAAGGAATTTTTTATGTATGTCGATCTAACAAATTATTTAAGGATAATATTGGTCCTCATAAATCATTCCAAATAAAAATTGTACTTAAAATTAATCATAGCATATTTATGTTATCAAGTTATAAGATGAAAACAATTGATAGAGTGGAATGCAAAACATTCAAGTACATTGTTCACTCCATGTTCTAATAGACGGATACAAAAAACATTGTAACTTCAACTACTAAGAAATTTAGAATACAAACCCTTATATATAAAATCCTCTGTCCTCTGTCAAAATCATTCCCTAATGGTTATCATAAATAGTTTGATGTACAAAAATATGGAGTAAAATGACATAACCTAGTCTATTAAGCTATTCGCCAAAATAGTCATACTTATATTTACTTGAGCTGTGGATCAAATAAAAACTAAAAAGCTCTTAAAAATATCTAAAATATTTAAAATAACTTATATTAATAACTCCAACTTTATCTAATTATCTATGTCATTATACCCATATACAATGGACAGTTTTACGATCCTTATTCTTGAAGTTTCTAAAAAGTATGGATTCACCACCTTTAAATACCTTCTATTTGAAGAGTAAAATAGGATCAAGATATATGGTTGCAACATAAACCCTCAAAGTATTTATATGAAAAGGAATTTTAGAATCCTTAAAAGATGACTATGACTACAACTACTTTGATGACGTGACTTTTATAATAATATATTGTATAAATCAAACTAAATATAGTCTCCACTCTAAGTGATTTACTTCAGAAAATTGTTCAATGCAACTTGGCATATCTTCAACATACATTTTGAATCTCTATATGAAACTATCAAGACATTGTACCCATGTTGTAGATGAATGCCAATTTTGTGTACACAACTTGACTTTTATGTTTAACTTCTGAACCTTAGAGAACAAGTTTGACATAAATGAAAACAAAAAATTCATATGTGCTACTAGATCCCACCTTTTCATTGATGTAAACACTTGTGAGTTCTCCACATAGTAAAAAATTTATCCCGCTTTAATATTAAGTAAAAAGGGTTTCCTCAAAATAGGATCTTAAGAAATATATCATTTAAAATTATTATATCCTACAATAAATAGCTATATACACATAAACTCCCCCTATTACTATCAACACGCCCCCATGGAATGTAACAAAAGCTTGAAGAAAATTTATTGTCGCCATCCTCAAATATTAAGTCAAAATTTAGGGAGGACATCCATAAATTATGATGTTAGCATGGGAATAAAGACTTCATGAAGAAACAAAAGAAGATACACTTATATTCTAACCCTCAATTTCTAAGGAAATATCTTTGATGACTTTATTATTATTTTCTTTATTGACCTTATTCTCATATTTCTCTATATCATTCAAGACATTCAATACTATCACCATCTTTGTGATGCTAGGACATCTAGGGTTTTTGGAAGACTTGCATCATTTAGGATTTTTTTCCTTTTGACCTAATGAAGGTCCTTGTTTTAAGCCAGTTTTCTAAGATTCTATGTTCAGTCGATCTAAGGAGATATTTGGCATGTGTGATAAAAAGGGTTTGTTCATCACAATTCATGGAGGTTATTTCTATGATTGCACCTCTTTAGGTGGTGTGGTTTGTAAGTTCTAGCACTTTATTTTTTGACTAGTTGTGTTCATCATGCCACTGGTTCAGTTGTGCTCACTTGTTGATCATCAAAAATTGTGGTGGGATTTCCGATTGATGAAATTGAATGGAATAGATCTCTAGGTGGACCTACAGGTGTGGCCAAATTGGAAATTGTATTTAACCTCAAGAAAAATTAAATGTGGCATTTAATTAGGGAGTTCGGTAAGCTTCATCTAATAAGTTTTCTTATGTTGTGGAATCATTTGTTGAGGTTGATATGTTGGTGGTTTTGTATAAATTTAGGGCTTGTGATAGTATGGGTATCCAAGAGGGAATCCAAAGCAAGGTTGGCTAGAAGAGAAGCTGCTAGAGGATAGATTTAGCACTTAGAAGTTCTTGGATTTGGTCTTAGTTAAGTTTCCTTGTATTTGGCCATAACTGGGAAGGGCTTACAGGCATGTATGAAGGAATTGTAATGAATAAAGATATTGTTTTGTTTCAAATCTTGTTGTTATTTATTATTTCTATTGTGTTGACCTAGGCTACAAGGTTGGACACATCCATTGGAGATTTCTCATTCCTTGAATGCAATAGGTGGTATCAGAGCGAAGGTTGTAGCTTGTGGCGGTATGAATGCTAGTGTATGAACTTGCAAAGATTTGGGGCTCTTGTTTGTGAGGTGGTACAATATAGTTCTGACTCACATCAGAAAAGGAATTGCACAAGGTGGTTAGAAGGTATTTTATGGTGGAAGGTTGAGTTATTGCTATGATAATAGTGAATTGCGGATCTTGGTATGATAATTTTTTTTTCTTGAGCTCATGATCATGTGGAGGGATTTTTGTGGGGTGGAAGAAGTGGATCTGACCTACACTTACTATGGATTCATGTGAGATAGCTTGGAGAAGGACTATTGCTATTGTTGCTAGTTATGAACATAGGAAGGAGGTAAAATCCTTAAGTAATCTCATTGTTGGTGAGAAGATTGCTTAATCGAGGCAGTTTGTGAAGATGTTCAGTAGACTGTCAACTATGGGGAAGATAGAATCTTATAATTAGATCATGGAGCAGAGGCAATTTCACCTTGAGGGAGAAAGGAAGAAGCTATTGATAAAGATTGACCAGTTGGTTGAAGATATGATCTTTGGCTTCCTTGAGAAAAAGTTAGAGGAGATTACCGAGAAACTTGAAGAGCTAAGGTGGTTTAATTGTAGATGACATTTACCATTTTTTAGGAGGATTGTTTTCCCTATGATACTTGGCTTTTTTATAGAAGGAAAGTCAAGTTTATTTCTAAAGAGGTGAAGCTTCAAGGGGTATATAGTGATCTTTATGAGGTTGTGGAGGTAGATTGAGTTAAATTTCATGATCAGATGGTGGGGTCAGATATGAAAATTATAGAGTATATTGTTGTGGCTAATGAGATTGCTAACGATGTGGAGGAGTTAGCTTTTTCTATGAGTAATGTTGAGGATGTTGGTATAGATCTAAATGTCGATAGTATTTTCTTTGGAGATGATAATCTTGTTATTCATGAGTATTCGTAGACTCGGTATGTTGTTACTTTTGTTGTAGACTACTTGGTGGTAGTTAAGGATATAGAGGTGGTTGAAGATGGTGGTAATATTGATTTCCTTTTTACTGACAAGATGATGGTGGAAGGTGATGAGTTGTTTGATTTTTCTATGTAGGAGAGTGCAGATATGATTCATTGTACTAAGGATATTTATCAGTGTGTTCCTATTAGTAGGTGTGTTAACTAGTTGGTTGTAGTATAGAGCATTTAGAGGTGTGCAGATTTATCTTCTTGCCTTTGAGGGTTGGGAAACTAGTGGTTAAGATGAAGTTTTTTTAATCTAATTTTCTTATGCCATTAAACTGTGTGGAACACTTTATATCTACCCATTTTGTCTTATGTATGGGTATCTAGGGTGCATGAAGGAATTGCATTATTTAGGAGTTGTTACATTTTGGTCTGACAAAGTTCATTTCTTTGGGCAGTTTTTTGCGATTCTATGTGTGGTCAATCTATGGAGATTTTTGGCATGCGCGATAAAAAGGGTTTGTTTCTTGTTGTTTATGGAGGATATACCTATGATCACGCATCCTTAGGTGGTGTGGTTTGTGATTTCTATCATGTTCTTCGCTGACTAGTTGTGTTCATCCTATCATCGGTTCAGTTGTGTTCACTGGTTGATTGTCAAGGATAGTGGTGGGATTTACAATCGATGGAATCAAATGGCATGGATCTTGAGGTGGACCTACATATGTGGCTTACTTGGTGTTTGGATCATGTTTTTAAAACAATTAAATGCGGCATTTAATTATGGATTTAGGGTGACTTGGTCTAATAGGTTTTCTTGGGTTGTGTAATTGTTTGTTGAGGCTAACTTGTTGGTGGCTCTGTATAAATTTAGGGCTTGGGATAGTATAAGTATCCAAAAAGGAATCCAAGGAATGGATGTGTAGAATAGAAGGTGGTAAAGGATAGCTTTAGGACTTGGAAGCTCTAGGATTGGGTCTGAGTTTAGTTTCTTTGTATTTGGTTGTAACCAAGAAGGCCTTACAACTTGACATGTATGAAGAAATTCTATTTAATAAAGTTGTTGTTTTGGTTCAATGCTTGTTGTTAGTTTTTTATATCCATTGTGTTGAATTAGGCTGCAAGTTTGGATGTCTCCATTGGGTATTCTCCTTCCTTGACTATGTCACTTTTAATCAAAAATACTTCGTCACTTGGAAAAACTATCTTCTAATTTAATTTGTTTGATCCCTTAAAAGATCTATCTCTAAGTGAATTTGATCAATCTCTATCCAAACATATCCATAATTATATTTCTCCAAGTCATATTTGTTTTCAATCTATAATACTATAGACTCAATTAAATATATTTAAGCTTCATTACACTTGGTGGCATCTAGACACTTTAGAATATATTTAAACATGCTAGCTATATTCTTTAGATGTACACTAATATTCTTTAAATTCCCTTACAACCTTATGTAACCATTTTTCATAAATTTATTAGCACATTCTTCCTCTTGTAAATACTTCTTTTCTCAAGTTCATTTGGTTTTTTTTCTACAAGTGGGTTAAGTGATCTTTGAAGGAATTCATCAAAAGTTTTAACTTTTGTACATGATCAAAAGGTATATCAATATGAACATATAGTAAGATATCTAAGAAATATTTTACTACATCATGAAGAAACCTTATTTTCATCATTATTTATTTATTAAATAATGATGAGATTATAATAGGTTTAATTTGTAAATGACACTTTACAAAATTATTGAATAAATTTAAGTCACTGGCTGAAGCCTCCTTCAATTTTTGTATGCCAAGAATTTATTTTTATTTGTAAGAGCTAATTTTGGAAACATCAATCAAATCTATCATACTAACCTTGATAGCCTTGTTTAGTGGATTATACTTTACCAAAGAAAGATTAAGAATGCCTTCCTCCATTTCTTTAATGATTCATATAGTAGCTTGTTTGGATCCTTTGAATATAGACTCTCTCCTTTCTTTTGTATCCTTCATAATAATATTGATTCTTTGAAATCTTAGTAGACCTTGAGGTACTCTTATAATTAATACTTTAATTTCCTCTTTAGACAATACACCTTCATACTCATTAATAACCTATTTTACTATTTTTCTTCAAGCTTGACATCATATACTCTTTTTTTAGTTCACATAGGCAAGATTTTCTTCAATTTCAATAATAATATGAAACTTCCATAATTTACTATGGTATTGAATATATTCATAACTATAGATTCCATCTACATGGTTTTTCGTTGTCATGTTCATCATCAACAACTCAGTTTTATTATATGCCCATAGAATCCTTCGCACAATACACACCTCTTCCAAGCATACACTCTCGATCGAGTTAGACATGTATTGGATGTGTGGGGTTTCAAATAGGTTTGCTTTAGGATTCCCCTCTAGGGTGACACATGTCCCCGTAATCAACATCACCTTGTAGTGGGACCACTAGAAAATATTCCCATAATATGCCATGGTATATGACACCCATGACTAAAATAAACTAATACACATGTTAAATGGAATCTAGTTGCTTAATTTGTGTAATTATAATATCATTTTTAAAAGATTACCTTGATTTACGATTTAGTTTACAAAGGATAATATGATTGTGCCACACATATAAGAATTGAACTAGTTTACTTATGTTGGTGTGATTTTTTTGTTTGCCAAGGTGTATTTCTAATTATGAACATTTCTCTCTCCTACCAATGCACCCAACATTTAGAAGATGAATTGTACCATTTACAACTTTCTCGTGAGAAATATTCATTGTGGGGGTTGTTATTCTTTTACTTGATCCTTATACGAATTATTTATGTCCAAAAACAAGAACACATTCTTGGTGTCTCTTGTTTTCCCTCATTTCATGGATATTGTTCTTGTAGGGATCAATACTTAGGAATTTTTTATTTTATTGGATTCCTGTAGATACTTCCCAGGAGTGGGATCCGAATATTTTATCCTATGTTTTTTTTAATTTGGAATTTTGTTCTCCCATCCAAAAATGAAGGCTCCATGAAACATCGTGTCTTTGTGAGTAAGGACATGAATCTATGATTAGGAATGGTCAACCTTTATAGATGTCATCTTGCACATTGTTAACCCCACCTTAAAGCTTGGTTTGGCACTTTACATCCCTTAGCTTAGTTTTCTTGTGAAAGGCTCTTTTCACCTTTCATCCAAACCACCCAACATGAAGATCTAAATTCTAAAAATTTTGACGTTTCTTTTTAGGGTGCACTCATATTCCATCTCTGTGAAGCTTCCTGACTACCTTTATTTAGGCGCAAGTCTCTTAGAGATCAAGAATAGTTTTTGGCACACCTGATGGGACATGATTTAAACATCATCACCAAAGTCAATGTACTCTTTTATTTTTTTGGCTTTAATGAAGCCCTCAAGTGCACCTAGTAAGATATGCAAGTAATCAGATCAGATATCAATCAAAATTCCTACACTATTCTTGATTGGCTTGCTCCTCAAACTTTTCATGGAGTTCTAACATCTCATGATATTTTTTTTATAATTTCAAAAGTGAAACATAGATGATTGAGATGGAAAACCAATGGAACACAGTCATGTATTCCTTACATGCATCCATGGAATGTATTGGATATTTTATCTCAATTAGGTAGATGGTTCCTGAGCTTAAGGATGTGTCAACATTTATTTTTTATGAGATTTCTCATTCAAAAGATGAGATTAAAATAGAGTCATTATTTGCCTAATCCTTTCAAAGATTCATGCCAAAGACCATTTCTCTTTTCATAGGAGGAATGATTGATTGGAACTCAAGTCAAGTAGACATATGAGATCATACTTCTGCATGTCTCAAGGACTCACCTTCTTTTGATCTTAACTAGAGCCAGTAGATCATTCATCCAGTGGAGTCAAATTCACATGAAAATTATTGCGAAATTCCCCCCAAGGGAGCTCAATGATGTACAACCCAAGGCACTAAGTTTTCCATGTTCAGAGTTACTGTGTGTTAGTGTATTTATTTATAATTAGGATTATTAAACCTACTTAGTCCCATATGTTCATTTAACACTTGTTCACATAAGTTTTCATCATTTATGAGTTCTTTATAGACGTTTCAATTATTTTGACACCTCATCATAGTTTAGTGGGAGGAAACATGCCACCAACTGTTGGGTGTTGGGTTCAATGATTGCTCAATTTTTATCTCTTTTAGATCTTGGAATTCTACATGGTATTAGAGAAAATTAGAGATATTTTGAAGCTTATATTTCAGAAAATATGAGTTGACAAAGTGATTTGAAGTTATCCATGTCTCTTCTAATATGTTCTAGTGAGTTGCAACACCCTATCACCATAGGCGACAATGATTCATTACACCCTGCAGTGGTCTCACCTCACCAACTATGTAAAAGGTCCCTATGACCTCTATTTCTTAGGCCGCATTGTTGTTGGCTCTTGTGAGGGCTCATGGTTTGAAAAAATGATGAAGACCATGATAACGGTGCATGTGGCTTGGTGTTGGCCTATGTCAATAACATTGTCTACACCTGAGTCTCGGTCTGTGCATCCATCTTGGCCCTTTTATGCTTGTGCATCCACTTGGCCCCTATGTATGAGGGTTTCAGGTTTGAAAACTATTTTTAAATCGAAAGAAGCGATGACCATCGATTTTAGCATGGCCTTTTGTGTTACTAATCATCTAAAATTTTTTCACTCTTTCATGACAAAAGTAACTCGGGGTGTGATGTCATCATGGAGGGGGAACCTTTTTGGACTCTAGCCACTAGTTATATAGAATTTTATCCCCTGGTTTTTTCCAACGCAAGGGTGCTTAATTTTGGACCATGCTTGTTGGTTTTGTTTTTGTGAAGCTATTTTTTTTTACCATAATTGTTTTTCTTTTTGAGGATTAATTTTGTAAGAGAAAAATATTTTACTCATAACTTTTTTCAAAAGCTCCAAATTGAGTTTATTTTTTTGTTATAAATCCAACAGGCACACTCTTGCACTATCATTATAAAGTCTCATTTTTAGAGTTTGTAGGGGAGTTTTGTTACAAAGAACTCCTTCTATAAATTTCCAAAAGTAAGCAGGAACCAAAAGATAATCAAGGGGGTGTTGTGTGTATTCTAGTTTTTGCACTTCCTTAAGAAGTTCTCTTTATTTCCACAGTATACAAAGAAAAAATCTAAGTTGAGAAGCATATACTCTAATATGACTATACAACCCCTGACACCTTTGAATTATAATGATTGGAAGTTGAAATTCATTCCTGCACTTAGAAAAAGGATTATTTAGGGTAACAATGGAACATAAAAAGAACATAATGTAGCTAAGAAAAAAAAAAATTCAATAAGTGTGAGCAAGCGTTTGGTTTCTTCTGTTTAAACTATCTCATGTATTAGTGTTTCATGCTGAGAACTTGAAAAATCCCAAAGAAGTTTGGAAAGCTCTAAAAAATATATTTGGAACAATTAACAAACTTAGAAGTCACGAGTTGAAAAATCAGCTCTTAGGTCCGATTCCTTCAAGTTTTTTTCACCTTTAGAGGACTTCTTCAGTAAATTTGAATCTTTGAAGTTGAAATTAAAATATAGTAATTGACAAGAAAAGGGATCAATTGATCCTTTCTATACTTTCCAAACTAGGTTATGAATTTTGTATGGTTGTTTGTACTTTCTATTCTACTAAAAGAGCCCTTGGTACATCATGGAATATGCCCTCACTGGATAATATTATTGTTTATATTAACAGGGAACAGTAAAGTAAATTCAAAAGGGTACTTTGAAATCTATTAAGGCACAAACTCCAATTAGAGGAATGAAAGGAAATAAAATGCTAAAGGAGAGAAAAAGAACACGAAAAAGGACAAGCAAGAAAAGAAAGAAGATAAAATTGAAATTTTTTAGAAAGGATAAATCATCTTAACAAAGTAAATCAACTATTGAGAGAGTTATATGTTCCTTTGTAATAAAACTAGTCATGAAGAACATCAGTGGATGAAAAATAAAATTGATCAACTCTATTTTTTTTCCTAAAACAGAGTAATATTGAGGTAGCTGATTATGTCAAATCATCTTATCAAATAAGGAAAATACTAAGGATAAAGAAAAATTTAAAGTCAAGGCCTTATTTTATACAACATCTTCATATTCTTTATGGATTATAGATTATGGTGCTAGGCACCATATGGGTTCTCAACTTCATGTGGACTATTCATATCATTATTACACTATGTATAACTCAGATTATTTATGATAGAGTTCTATAGAAGAATTATCTTCTTCTAGTTCCTATAGTGACAATAGTGATGAGGATTCATGTTCATCTAGTTTAGTGATTCTATTTGAGCTTGATATTTGTGCATCACTCATACATTACAGTCTACATGGGGTAGATATTGGTGTAGAGGATCCAATAGATGACACTCATATTTAGGAAGATTTTCAGGAGGAGCCTCAGCTCTTCTTGGTGTGTGATCTAAATCTCTAGCATCCCCATCCTTGGTAGGGGCCTTATAAGATTCTTGTCTTCTTATCTATTTTTCAGAAGATATTTTTTTCCCACTGAGTTTTCTATCTTTCTTCGTTTATGAGAGATTTCATTTTACATGAGTCCTCACTAGGCTAGTAGTCAAGACCCATTTTTTATCTTATCTTCCAAAGTTATACTAAAGGTGGGGGTGTTAGTGTATTTTTTTAATTCATTTAGCACTTGTTCACACAAGTTACCATTATTTATAAGTTGATTATTTTTGACACATCATCCTAGTTTAGTGGGAGGCAACTCACCACCACTCATTAACTGTTGGGTTCAACTTAGTATTCAACCCAATCACTCTTCCAATATGTACTTTTCTTCTCCTTTGCTTCTCTTAATGATTGAAGGTAAATTTTGCTCTTGTTGAGGCTCAGGGATAACTTTAAGAAACCCCCTTGAGTAAAATATGTAAAATCCTAGTGAATCCTACACTATTTTACAAGGAAAAAATTAATATTATTGGCAAAAAAAATTAATTTTAAAGGATGAAATATTAATTTTAATAGTGAATTGGTTTTAATCTTATGAAAATTCTATAAAATTATAGCGAATTCTACACTATTTTAGGAGGAAAAATGATATAATTGGCAAAAAAATTAATTTGAAAGCACAAATTATTAATCTGTTAATTAATTATCAGACTTAAAGGTTAAATTTTCTGATTTTATCAGTGTAATTACCCCCTAAATTATTCGACAAGGCTTTGGGGGCAGTGCCCCTAAGATGGGGTCAAGGGATAGTGCCTCTTGTGGGGTCTAGAGGAAAATACCATTGGCGAATATGGGTCTTTGATTAAGACAAGATTTGGATATTCTAGGTGAATTTTTTCAATTTACCATGTCCAAAAATTAGATTTGATAGGTGATATTGTGAAAAAGAAGGAAAAAATTACAGAAACCGATGAGCGATGGGCCCGGGAAATTGACCCAATATTTATAAAGTTTGGGCGACCCGACCAACCCATTATACTCATATTATTTGCCAACTATTGGGTCCCCAACATGAGACATTCATCAAATGGTGAATATTTTCCATTAAAATTATCCCTGTTGAGGTTCCTCACTATTCAAGAGATCCTCACTTATTGCTCATTTCGTACTAGCAAGACCTAACTCATTGTTGCTCCCAGTCAAGGTTAAAATCCTACTATCATATATTCATCTTGAGAAGCACTTCTGAGAGATAGGAGTGATAAGTCTAACTGGTGTATCCATACTTCTCAAACTAAGAACATGAACCTATGCCTAGGAATTTCTATTTTTCACTATGATTCTCTATTATTCTATGATAATGATGTCCATTTTATAAAACAAGTGACCTCTTCACACGCCTAAGTATTTACTTAACTTCAATAAAGTTTGCAAATCAAAGTTATTTGAGGCATTGTTAGATTTTTATAAGAATGCCTTTAGTTGTGTTCTCATTCAATGAGCTCCTTTTGATAGTTGATAGTGTAATTTGGTGGAAGTTTGTACAACTCAATTGCTAAGAACCTAGTAAATGCATTTATTTTAGGCTTAAAACAAAAGATTACTTTTGATATCATCTTTGTACTAACCCTACTTTCCTTATAGGTCACATTCATATCCATCATTTCATTATAAATATTATTATCTAGCTAGATTTTCTCACATTTCATATTAATTACTAGTATTAAGTTGATAAGGAACATTTATATGGGTTTTTAAAGTTAAAAAATAGGGGTTATTCCACTACCACCTTGATAGCCAACCTGAAGATGAACTCCATGGCTTTTGAGAAAGAGGTGTGTGTTGTAGCACTTGTACCCTCGAGCTTTCTCTCAAGTGTTGTCATATTTTCTCTCAATGAGTTATAGGGAGTAAGCCTATGTTTTGTTTCCTTCTGTTTTTAATCAATCTATCCTATGCTAATCTTTTAGGAGTTTGATCTAGTTTTCTTATGTTGGCGTGAATTTTTTTCTTTATTTTTCTAGGTGTATCTATGAACATGAAAATTTATCTCCTCACAATGCACCTAAGAGAGCGGATGCATTATACTATTTATAGTTTGCTCCTCATGAAGATTTTTTTTGAGGGTTATGGTTCCTTTACTCGACCCTTATACAAACTATTTCTTTCTAAAAGCAAGAGATCATTCTTGATGCCTCTTGTTTTTCTTCAATTCGGGAATGTTTTTCTTATATTGTGTCTATGGGTGTAGGGATCTACACTTTCTTTAGAAGTTTGGTGTCTTTATTTAGACTCTTGTAGGTGCTTCCCAAGGTTATGATCTGAATATTTTGCCCCATCCTTTGAATTTAGTATTTGGTTCTCTCATCCAACAATGAAGGGTCTATGTTACATCGTGTCTTTGTGAGTAAAGACATGAATCTCTAACTATGAATGGTTGAACCTCTATAGATTTCAGCTTAACCCTTACCTTAAAGATTTTTTTGGTGCCTCAGCCCCCTTAGTTTAGTTTTCTTGTGTAAGGTTTTTCCCTTTCCTCTAAACTCCCCAACATAAAGAGATGGCTTCTAACATCCCATAGGTAACCTTGTAGGGCATACCCCTACCCCACTCATACAAATCTTCTCGACTGCCCTTATTTAGGCGTGAGCCTCTTAGGGATCAACAATAAATTCACAAGGAATTCCTCTTCAATTTTTGAAGGAATAATCCTTATTTTTTTGTATCTTACTTTGATTTTATTTTACTTCTAAACATATCTCTTAAATAAATTCTCTTCCACATGCTGTTTGCTAATATCATCAATTTTCATATACTTTGTCTTCTTTCTTGATGAACCTAATAGTTCTTCTCTACCTCTTTTAAGACTAGTCCTGGAGACAAGGGGAAGTTCACTAGTAGTTCTCATGGACCATCTATACCGAGAGGAGGAAGAGTCAATAAATTTATCTTCCAACGATAATTTTGTTTGTTCTATTTGAACATCTGTTTTCTTATAAAATATTTTACTATAAATCTCCATATAGGTTCAAGACCTATTCTCATTGAGATCAACTAGTTTTTATAATCACTCCATATAGGTCTATAAATCTCATAAGGAATCTTAGGAACCCAATAAGGTTTAGGCACAATGGCTGGCATATAATAGTTTTCTCTATCAAGTATAAATGTAATATATGTCTTGTAAGTATTTATAGTTTCTTTAGGAATTCTATTTTGTTTATTCATTTCTCAACATACACGGATATAGGAGTAAGACAATATTCTATATTATATTCTTAAAACTACGTACCCAAAATAGAAATTATGGTAAAACACGACGAATTCTTGTGCTGCCAACTGATTAAGGAAGACCTACAAATAAACAAATGAAATTTATAAAAATAAATAAAATTGATCGACACAAGATCGCGCTTCCTTGTAGAGTGCTCCTAAATCAACCTGTTGTAATACAAAAATTAATATATATTTCCTGGGTGGTTTACTATCGAAGAAGTCTTCAAAAACAACGGAACGGAACGTAGATTCCAACTACCACATTGTTATCAGAAAGATTATAGTGGGGACTATAAAGAAATGCATTTCATAATTCTTTACATATTGCGTTTCCTCAAAAAGACGATATTAGTTACAAGAATTATGATGTGTTGAAACGAGGAAGTACAATGTTGAAACCATTGACATATCTTTACCATTATCGCGGATGTTTAGAAACGTGTTCTGCTGACTTCTCCTCCGACCTTGAGTAGGCCTTCGATTATCTCCAATGGATTAAAGAGAAAATCTAAATAAAGAGTCATTTTATGGAATATATTAACAAAAATTGGTATATTCTTTCAGAGTAATAATACTGAGATCAGCTTTTATGAAAATGCATTACATACAGCATATCCGCAAAAAGAGTATATTAGTGATAAGAATTATAATATATTGAAACCAGGAATTGCAATCGTGAAACCATTGACATATCTTTATTCTATAACTATGAATAGGACAACCTTTTCAACTATATAATCGTGGATTTTTAAACACGTGTTCCGCCGTCTTCTCCTCCGGCCTTTAGTGGGCCTGGGATTAGCTCCAGTGGATTAAAGAGAAAATCTAAATAAAGAGTCATTTTATCTAAAATATTAACCAAAAAAACGGTATTTATTGGTTCAGAGTTATAATACTGTGATCAGGTTTTATAAGAGTGTTAGATTTCAAAATAAATTGAAGAATTAGTCTATATTTTAAGACATTTCTGTACTCTTTCTTTTTCAGATATTTTATTCAATAACTCTTATCACTTTTTTCGAAAAATTCAGAATAAAGTCCAATATATGTGACCTTTCTTTCTTGAATTTGTATCAGAAAAAAATAACAAACGCTTTGATGATGATAGGTGTTATACTATTGAAATCTTGTGTATGATGATGAAATTTTCTTTTTTCAAGAACATTTTATAGAATAATCAACTTCCTCTTAATTTGGCGAAAAGCTTAAGGCAAACATAGTTATCCTCCAATTTTGTATAACAAAATTTTGGAGAGGCGAGGTATTGTATGTACCTTGTCGTTGATAAATTTTCTTCTCAAAGTTATAACTCTTCTTATGACTTTAATGTAATTTAATACACAATAATTATTTTCTTATACTTCATGATTTAAAAATATTTTATTGATACTATAACAAAGCTTAATCAGTTATATCTGTGTGTGGATAAGAAAGTTTTAGCCCACCAGTTTTGCATGAATTAAATATGGTTCAGTTATGGTGTGCAGTTAGATTGGCAACTTGTTAGCACCTGTTTTATAGCGTATATATGTCTGTTACAGGCATCGAATAATACAATGAAGTTTCACGCTTTTCCCTCAATATAGTATCAGAGTATTATGAGTTCCTGCGATGTGAGAGACATTACATGATGGCAAGAGACTCTGCAGGCAGCTAATATTGCTTATATTAGGGATGTCATGGGAACTAGACAAGATGCAGAGAAATATATGGCGCAAATCTAAAATCTTTTGTAGGAATCTGAAGATGTTTAATGCTATTCAATGTTCCTCTTCTTCAAACCTTTCGAGGTAATTCTCTGCGTTGTTTTTGCTAGCTCTTGCGTATTTTATGGTCTCGCATTTAGTCGATTATCTGCAGAAGTTTACTGAATAATAGACGAGACTTTTAAAATTTTCCAAGGCTTCTGGAAGAGATATACGTAAGGGATATGTGAATGGAAATTTGAAGAAGAGCCAGAAGAGTCGAAAGTATCACGGTTTTTCCTTCTGTTGAAAAGAGAGATGGAAGACAATAAATTAAAAAAAGATAACATAGCGCTATCATAAACTGAAAACCTCTTTTCTATGATAGATTTCAAATGTTACATGGCCTCTTATCTATAGAGGATTAGCTCT
The DNA here is from genome assembly GCA_018584345.1 of Thuja plicata. Lineage (NCBI taxonomy): Eukaryota > Viridiplantae > Streptophyta > Pinopsida > Cupressales > Cupressaceae > Thuja > Thuja plicata. The sequence goes on from MU224301.1 coordinate 4,353,129, forward strand.
GACTAAAACCAAGGAGAGTAAATACATATGAAACTTTACAACTCGAGACAGGAATATGAACAGCAATTAGACAGCAAGTTGAAGACAAGATTTAGAGATGTGGGAGAGACGTGGTAGCGAGTCTAGCAGAACTTAAGTAAATGTGAAAACAAACTCAACATGCAGAGCAAAACAGCAGTTCAATAATCGCACACCAGAAAATGTCGAGAACAATTTGAACATGTTGAATACAGTTCTTAACCTGCAAAATATGGTGAAATTAATATTTTCAATTCTTCTTAATTTCTACTATTAATAATTTCTAACATCAATGACTTCTTTTATTGATGGTTCAGCATATAGAATCTTCTAGTCCTCGAGATCAAATCTAGGAAATCTAATAATCTTATTTGAAAGCTCTCACCAGGACCTCTGGCCCATTTGGTTACAGTTTGCTCAACGCCTCCTTATGAGTCACATGGTCGGTGCTTAGGAATCTTAGCTTTAGTGGGCTCTGGTAGCCTCAATCATTGTTTACACAAATTCAGAGACAAAATGATATAGCATTCAACCATATCATTCACTTATTCATTGACAATTTCACATACTTCAGATCCTCCTCTGATATTGATATCTCTTATGAACTCCAATTCTTATGTTCTTATGCAGAATTTTAAATTTTAAATGTAAACAAAAACTTCCCTTGTAAAAAGGCTTTCATCCATTTTCAACAATCAGTTCTTCTACTGCTACAAGTTTTTAATGTCTCTTTCCCAAGGCATCGACAACTTCACAAAGCATTGCTAGATCTTTACTTATTTATTTCCGCAGACTCTTTCAGTAACAAACTTTCATTCAACAGTTTTGTAAGAAAAACGATCTTCTTCAATATTTCTTTCGATGAATTACGCTTGGCTTTCATTCTTCCAAAATGGGTCACCGTGAGCACATTCTTTTCAGCCCTTTTCGAAGTCCTTAGTATTGAATACTGCAATTTTCCTTTCCTAGTTGACGTCAGTGACCCAATTTTCCATTATCCTAACTACTGATTTCTTTTCTTCTACAAACTTTTCTTAGATCACAAACTTCAAACTTCTTTTCAGGCAATACTGGACATTGTGTTCACCATGACTTTAATCACAAACCAATGGCCTCAATGGCCTTCTTATGAGGATTTTTACCATCTACTCATTTTAATCATAAACATATCAATACATTCATCCTCGTACCTATAATAACAGCAATAGCTGCAGCTTCTTCCTGCGTTTCTTCTACTGTTATTACCGCAATAGCTGCAGCTTGTTCCTCAGTTTCTTGTACTGTTATTGCAATTTTTTTCTCATAGTCCACAATTTTGTTGTCAATAGTCTAAGTGTTAATGTTTCTATCCAAGGATTGAAATAGGCAGCAAAAGATCAAATAATGAACACAAAGACGCATAATTTATCCCGGGAAAACCCTCTACTTGAGGGTGAAAAACTCAACCACACAAAAAACTTCGTTATTGAATAATGAAAAATGTTAGATATAATGCTCAGAACACACGTTGCGATTTTATGATGAGCTCCAGAAATATTTAGCTCCATACTAAGTTATCAAACCTTGAAGACGACCTAAGAAAATAATGAATAATACTTCACACAAAGCATATAATTTTATCATCGTGAACACATATGCTCAGAACACTATAAAAAAATTCTCCCAGAAGTCGCATCCCCAGCCAAATAATCAACACATATATAACAAAGGAGAAGCCTTTTTATATGCCATAACAATGACTCTTCAACTTGAAACCTTTCCAATCTTCAAATGGGTGGATAATGATATTCTCATGTCCACACAGAGACTCTTCACATCTCCAACCAGTGGACCCATCATATCTCCTCAAAGGTCTCTTAATAATGAGCATACTCAAATGTTGTTCTTAATACTTGTTCGAAGATACAATCAACCAATGTAGGTACCATATCAGGTATTAAAATATCTTCTGCAACTACAATACTTTAATACTCCATCTTAGCAAAGGAGATATTGTTTTTAGGGATTCACATGACACAAAGTCTCTAAATATGACACTCACAATGGCTACACCCATTGTGAAGGAAACCAAAAATTTATAATGGATTCTATCAACATGATAGCATCATAGATTCACTCAACATGATGTTCACCATGGCTACTCCTATGTGTCTAATAAACACAAGCTCATATCACAGAGTCAATGAACATGGTGTTGGCATGGATTCTCTCACTTGACATCCGTCATGACTACTCTCAGAGGGTGGATCCACTGTGGCTAGTACTAGAGGGTGGAGCGAGGACTTTCACCTCAAACTTCTTTTACAAACAAGAATGCATTAACAATGGATTGCACCTCAAAATTCTCCCTCACAAATAAGAACACATTAACAAGGGGTTGCACCTTAATCTTCTCCCTCACAAAGAAGATGTCATTAATAAGGGAATGCACCTTGAACTTCTCCCTCATTAGGAAGAACTCATTAACAAGGAATTGAACCTTAAATTTCTCCCTCACGGAGAAGAACTCAGTAAAATCATAATAAGATCAACTGAATCTTGAGACTCCCTGTTAGCTGAAACTCCCTCTAAATAGGGGAAACATACTCACAACTTTGATCATCACCATAAATAATTTATTTCTTCAATGTTTTACCAAACAAAGATCTTTTTCAATCACACTCCTACATGAGCTTGTTGAACCTCTACAAAGGAATTGGCACTCTCCCTCTACTAGACAAGTTCCCTCTGAATCTTATTTCCTCCTCTTAGAAGAAACTAATCATAAGACAATCTAAATAGGTTCTTCTTCTTCAAGAGAAACCAACTCAGCTCATGCTGCAATCTCTCATCATCCTTGTGCTTCTTGATTCATCCTAGAAGCATTTTAGAGAGATTACTAATAGTTCAAAGGATCAACCCATCCTAAAGAGAAAAACAAATTCTAGAAGAAAACATGTTTCGCTATATAAATTAATAACTAAAAATGATTCATGAAAATCATTCAAGTGTATGAAGTACTTATCTCTTTATACTTAAATCCATCATTTATCATCTACAAGTAGGTTCCACAACTCCGGCACAAGCTAGGCAACATAGCATGCGGCTCTGAGTGCTTGGAGTAATAGAGCCCATGTTTACACAGTCAGAACTCACAAAAGCATTGAGATTCAATCTGAATATTTAGAACCCCTCCTACTCCCCAAACACCCTACTATATCTCACTACATTATCAAGCCCTAGCCACATATTTCATACACAACAAACTTTATCTCCGTGGAGAATGTGGATTGCAGCACGCTGCCCTCTACCAACAATCAGCTCAATCGATACTTTTTATTCATTGAGTCTTCAATACATATAACTCCCAAAACATTACTATAGATCTCAACATCATTATAATTATCTCACTCTACACACTCACAAAATAATATAAACTGAAACAAATGATACGTTGATCAAGCAATTAGAACTTCCACGATAATACTAGTGATTGACCCAATATATTTAATACAGAAATAATGCACTATGTTTACTGATAACAGAATGAGTACTAATTCTAACTCTACACACAAGATTCTTTCTTAAACCTACTATGATACCATGTAAATGTTTCTATACTAGAATTGAAATAAGAATCAAAAGATCAAATATGAACACAAAGACACATAACTTATCCTGGGAAAACCCTCCACATGAGGGTGAAAAACCCAACCACACAAAAAGTTATTTATTGAAAAATAACAAATGTTATATACAATCCTCATAACATGCACTGAGAGTTTCTAATGAACTCTAGCAATATTCAAATGTATACTCAGTTATCAAACCTTAAAGACAACCCGGAGAAAATAATGAATAATACTTCACACAAAGCATATATTTTATCATTGTTAACACATATAATCAGAATTCCATAAAACAAATTCCCACAAGTAACAACCCAAGCCAAATAATACATGCATATATAACAAATCATAAGCCGTTTGATATTCCATAACAATGACTCTCCAAATTGAAACCTTTCCAATCTTTAAATGGGTGGTTAATAATATTCTCATATCGATGCGAAGACTCTTCACATCTCCAAGCGGTGGACCCTTCATATCTCCTCAAATGTCTCTTAACGAACATACTCAAATGCAATGCTTAAGACTTATTCAAAGATAAAGTCAACCAATACAGGTACCATATCAGGTATTAAAGTATATCATGTAGATACAACACTTTAACACTAAGACTTCCACCTTGGACACAACTTAGAAGAACTATGAATTTTTCTTGAGGATTTGAAAATTGCTAATGTTTGTGGTAGCGGCTTAACAAAAATATAACAGACATACAATAAATTTTTTAATACGGTTTCTTGTAGATCTTCTACTATCAAAAACTTGAACACCTTTATCAAAAACTCACAAGGGGGTTTTAGATTTTTTGACGACATAGGCTCAACCCTCCTAAATTATACTAAAATTTAAAAGCTGATAACAATCTCCTTATTCTACAACACATGATGATGATACTCATGCTATTAACTTACATGACTTGAAGAAATTGTAAGACTTTTGAGGCCTTATCCTCAACACCCTTTCACTGCTCCAAACACTAAAAAACTCCTTGATATTGACTGTAATACTAATTTTGTAGAAGGGAAAAACTAGAATGAAATAATATAATCTCTATAGCAAAGAAACATGTAGAATTAAATTAATTATAAAACAAATTACATTCCTCTATATAAATAGATGATCGAATTGAACTAACACCAAGGATAATAAATATAAAAGAAACTATAATATAAAAAACTTTAAACATGGAGAGACATGATAAAATGTGGTAGGAAGTTTGGGTTCCTTTAAAACCTATTTGAACCTTTAAAAAATGGAAGCGTGAAGAGAAGTGAGATGATATAGAAGGAGTTTGGTAGATTTTTTACAAAATGTGAAAAAAAGGGCTTCAAAAATTAAAATGAACATGTAGGCTACAATCACTTTACTACATTATATACTTATGTGGACAGAAGGTGGGAGAAATCAATTCATCCAATAATAAGGATCACTAAAGTGGTCATAGTTTGATATAGTTTGACTAATTTCCCTGACCAACCTTTGCATTTTGTGCTTTAGAATGTGGAAAAAAATTCATTTGAGATGGAGCCCACATATATATGAATTAAAACTATTTCACATATGAATATTTTGTTTTCATTGATGTCAAATTTGTTTTCTAATGTCCAAAATTTGGATACAGAAGTCAAATCACGTACAAACTATTAGTGGTCTTCCAATAAGTGCATAAAGTATCCTGATAGTTTTATACATAGGTCCGAAAGGTATCTTAAAGATATGCTTAGTTGTCAAAAAAATTTTGGAGCAATTTTAGATACAATCGATTCCATTTCTAATTGATGTAATAGATTATTCTATGGTAAACATATGAGTCATTTAAGGTATTTTTGATATTTTGGATCATGTCCAAATTTTTGGAGTTGTTTTTTTATTGTCAGACCAAGTAAATAGCTATGTATAATTGTTGTTATGAAATTTTTTATAAACTAGGATTTTGCAATTTGCTCCATATTTTGGTGCATTGATGTATATGATTTTAATTTTTGAATAATTTAGATGGATGACAAAGGATGCTATATCTTGGGATTCATGGTTTAAATTTTTGAGTAGTTGAAGTTATGATATTCTATATATCAATCTATCATAAAATAAACAAAATAGTGTATAAGAATACTATACATACCTCTTAGTTAGATTTTTTAATATTGTGAATTTATAATATAAATATTATATGATCAAGTGGTAGTATTATCTGCAACCAAAATTGTTTTGGAGGACCACATTAACCATGGAACTTATTTGGTTGACATACTTAATTGATTCCTTCTTTTAGGACTCACTCAATGAGTTTTTGGTCCTTGAAGTAATGTGTGATGTTTATGGAAAGGATATTGTATCTTATAAAGGTTGTATGTTCATGATATGATTCTTTATACATTTCTCTTACCCTTTGTATTCATTGGATAATTATTCTAGTCCCAATAGTTGTCATATTACATGTTACCTCTTTCTTAGCTAACAAAATGCATGTTTTGATAAATATATATTGGTGGATACCCTTTGGTGAATAATATAAGATGTGAATAAGGGTTATGAATATATGCATGAGATATTATTGACATAATTATAGAGATGAAATCAATTTCAAATATATGAACAATGAATTGAAATTATTATTTTGGGAGTGTGCTTGTAATAATTTAATCTATACTATTCTTAGTTGTCACTTATAATGTAAATTATCACAAAGAAAGTACAATTATTAGTTTGAATAGGTCCTTATCTATCTACCTAATTTGTGTATAAGTTCCCTTTCAAGGAGTAGTGAGCTTCCTTTCTAGTGTACCATAAATAGTCATTGTAATAACTATTCATCATATAGTGAGTGTGATTCTCACTATGGTTGCTTTTTTTCATTTTGGAAATTTTACATGAAAATACTTTTTATGTTTTTTTATCTCTCTATTTTAGTTATTTACTTTTATATATGAATCAAATATAATATATGGATAATAATTGATGATGTTTTAGTGTATGTTTATTTACCCCCCTTTTTCATCATCTGAAAGTGTTCAATAATTGGTATCAGAGTGAGATTCCTCAATAAGATAGTTTGAAAACTAAAGTAGATCTTAGATTTGATCGCTAAGATTGAATATGATAAATATTTGGATTCTATGGATCCGCATTAAAGGGGCATTAAAGTTATAGGATATTTGGAAGGAGAATTAATATGTGCACTTGATGAAATGGATGAGTTTGAAAAAAATAAAGAATAACGATGGTCATATTTTTATCAGCTTGATAAAGAAAGTTTGAGAATGAGGAAGAGCTGATAACTCTTTGGAAACAAAATTGAAAATCAAAACCACTCAATGTAATAAATTTTAGTATGAAGTCCCAATAATGAAGAAGGAATTTAAAGAAGCTAAGGAACAAAGTAAGGCAATTGAATCTAATAAGCCTAAAGAAGAAATGTGATGCTAAGGAAATAACTTGAAGTTTTAATAGAAAATATTTATATTAGTTTGAAGTTTAAAGGAGGTAGTGATATGTAACCTGATATTATTTGATTTTATAAACCCTCAAGGGACAAAGGTCAACTTGGATTTGAAAAATAAGATATCTCTAATACTAAGAACAAAGATAAAAAATGAAAGAAATAAATCAATGATGAATCTACAAGGAAAAATGAAGGTTAAAAAGGTTTTACCCTTAGTTGGAGGAAGATTAAATTCAAAAGATCTATTCCTACTCAATCCAGGTACTTTGTGTCTTTCAATATAAATATTTTTCATGGAACTAAATTTTTTGTAGAGCAATTTTAATATTTTACTACGAAGGTAGCTATCAAAGATATAAAATTCAAATGAAAAAATCAACAATAATAGAGAGTGAATATGAAAATAATAAACTATACTCTCACAAAGAATTCATTAAATAGAAGGATAATAATACATAGGAGATCCCTAGGTTATATAGCCAAGGTGAGTAAAAAGGATTGAATGAAACAATGAAAAATGTTGTTGTGTTATTAGATGGTAATAAAGACACAACTTATCACTAACCCGAGGTGGAATCACATGTACCAAAGGTGGAGATCATCCCCTAATGTATAATAAAGTTTTTTCAACACGTTCAATAGAGGTGTATAGTGATAAAGTGATAAGTGAGCACATAAAAAGGAATTTGATAACTAATAACACCACATAAAGAGGGAAAACCCTATTAACTCTTGGGTCCTACTTACTAGGCCATGTTAGTTACCCATGTATAAATACAATGCAATCTGTAAAAATATAGAGAAGGAGAAATCCAAGTCAGATAAAGCTTATTCCCAAAAGAGAGATGGAAATAAAGAAGAACTATCAAATAAGAATGAGGACAAAAAACTATGTATGGAAAGATTCACCCCTATCAGATAGAAAAAGAGAGACCAAGTATTCATCCCTTAATGTAGAATGTACACCAATGGTAGATTCTCTAAGTTAGATGTAAGAGATACCTACCAATAATAAAAAATGTTCCCTTATTAGCAATAAATAAAACCAAATGTGTATGAATGAAGTCTCACCAATCCTAAAAGGAATGTTTAGGGAGAAACATAAAGCTGTGTGAACTCTCTATAAACTACACTAATGTTCCTATATTTATGCACAAAGTTTCCCCCTCCAAATTAGGTGTACTAGGCCACACTATTAAAAAAAAAAAATCAAGGTCTAGGGGAGATAAATTTATAATAATATCAAAAGAATCAAGAACCTCTTATAAAGATAAAGAGGCCTCCTAAAAATACTAATCTAAAGTGTCCACAATCATGTCAAACTGTGAAGGATGATCATGTAGCAAATGAAGATGAGGGTCAAAGTGTTCCCTCACAACAACTAAAGAAGGATTATCTTTATCAAAGAGAAGATAAATATCGTTAATGGTGTCTACAAAATCTATAAGATATGATTTCACAAGCCTGCAATTTCAATCATGTAGTCATCCCAAGGAATTATGTCTGGAAGACAATCTATATCATGTTGTATTAGATCACAAGAAGCCAAAATTGTACCAACACAAGAATCATATAAAAATAGAAGATGGGATCTCAATAGATGGAGATGAAATAGAATTCACAAGAAATTGATCACTTGTGAGTATACCGAAGTTCAAGTAGCCAAATTTCTCCTCAAGATCAATATCCACACTATAAGTATGATCATAATATAAAGAAACAAAATCATCAATGGGAACAAATTTTGCAAAGGAGTAAAAGAGAGATGAATGATCCACCACCCTAGTATCAATAATAGTTACTTTATCAAGTCTTTTATGACAACTAAATGATGAGTGAACTTTGTAGTCTTCTTTATTCCACCATGAATGATTTGATAGATAGAAAGAAGATTATTGATCAAGTGAGATATGACACCATGTCATTGGAGGTGTCATCCCTAATATTAATAAATTATTTTCAAATCACATTAATATATGCATGATTTCTGATCAAATTGATTAGTTCTTGCAAAGAGAAAATAAAGAGAACATAGACTAAAAATATGCAACAGGTTGAGAAGCCCCTAGATATACAAACCATCTTCCTGAATTGTGACCTATAGTAGCCCAAATAGCTTGTCATTTTTTCATACGTTTCCCAAATGTGTGACTTTTTTGTTATCATATTACTGTTGTTGCAAAAAGTAGGTTGAAGTAGACATTATTGAAGGAAATCAAATTTTGTTCTTCCCAAGAAGAAGATTCAATTCATCAATAGTCTTCTTACATCAATAGTGTTTTTCATGTGCAACCTTCTATATGTACAAGCAGAATTATTATTTTATGTGATTCCATCTTAGGAGAGGATGTAGAGTGTCCATTCTAAGGAGATGAAGAGTGGGACATATCCTTTTGTGGCTTAAGATTTTATTTCTTCTACATCTTTTTGGATCCTTTCCCATGAGTAGTCATCAATGCATGTGACTTGAATGACTTGAGAATGCTTATGTTGATTAAAATTTCTTTTCCAAGCATCAATATATCTACAAAAATAATCAAATGATAGTCTAGTGTAGCAAACTCCCATTTTAAAACTATGAGTTTTTAACTTTAAACAAACACTTCATTTTTCAAAGGAAGCTTCCCCAACAAGTTGAAGACTAAATGTGCAACATTCTTCTAAATACATACATGCATAAAAATACAAAAAAAAATTATTTACATGGCTGTGAAGAGCATGAGATTACACCCCAAAGCAAGGAAAATTTCACTCAAACATGAGCAAGAATGACCAAGTTATGTCCCTTTGAAAATCAGCTTAAAATATACAAATAAAAATTGTTAGTGGGGTGTGATAAGTAATTTTTCTATATTTACTATGTGAGTGATATTTTTAATATTTATATTAAAAAATGCACAAGCCTAGTAATGAAGTATTGTAATGGCTTATTGAAAAGTGATACTTAGTGCTTTCTTTTGGATGATGTATCATACAACTATCGGAAAATCGAGTAGACTAACACAATGCTTATGTGAATCATAAGTATTTATCTAATATGGCAATGATTGCTAATATAGATACCAGATAGTCAAGTGACATGATAATGTTGGTGGATCTTTGACGATGCTAGTGTGGTAGATGACTAAGAAACTAATGTGGATACAAACTTGGTGATGTAGTAGTTATTACTTATGTTGTTATTGACTCTTCACACATTGATTTAGCTACGTTAACCTGCTAAATTTATAGAGCACCAACTCATAGAATACGAGGTTGCACCATGTGACACTTATGATGGTAGATTTGTAGGGTACCTTGCATACTTTGGGTATGCAAAGTTGAACAATTTAACTATTTTGTTTTTGCAATATCTCAAAAAATTAAGAGCCAAAGAAAGATTATTTTCTTGAAAGCTAAGTAAAGAAACTGGGCTCTATATATGTAAGATTACTGTAGTAAAGTTGTATTGGATTTATTGAAGAGAAAGATTGATATAAGGCTGAATAGAAGATCCAACATTTGTAGGCTTTTCTCCAGAGTGGGGTTTCCTAGGTGTATCTATGTTATTGTCTTTTTTTGATTGGGATTTATTTATTCATTTTTGCTTCTTCTATTATTTGTCTATAATTAATTCAGAGTAATCACTTTTATAAATCAGATAGAGTTTCTATTTTGTGAGTTTATTGTAAAATTCATCTGTAGCTAGGCTATGAGATATTAACATGGTATCAAAGATCTAAACTCTGAATACAAAGCCAAGATTTGTGACACAAATTTTAGAAGAAAATAAATCAGATTTTTTTCTCAAGTTTCTTTTGTGGCTATGGCCACTAGTGCTCAAGATGAAGATAGAAAGGCGTGAGGTGTGGAAGGGTTGTTCTTTTGGGAAATATGCCAAGACTAATTTTCAAAGTAGCGATAGTAGGTCTGAAGGGACTTTGGATCTCGTTCACTCAGATTTTTGTTGGCATATGTCAACAAGATCCTTGAATGGATATGAGTTTGAGATGAAGGACTTGGGATTGATGCACTACTTTCTAGGGTTAGCGTTTTCATAGAAAGAGGGAGATATCTTCCTTGGACAAGAGAAATACTTAATTAATATCTTGAAGTAATTCATGATAGATTATTGTAAGCCCATGTTGACACCACTTGTGACCAACTAGAAGAACATTGATGCTTCCAGATAAGAGGTAGTAGACCTAACTTTATACAAACAATTAATAGGATCTTTGATGTATTTTCTCAATAGTAGGTGAATGATTTGTTTTGTAGTGAACTCTCTCACTCATTTTATGGTAGAACCTAAACATATGCACTAGATAACTTCAAGGCGTAGTTGAATATGGGTTGAAGTGTGTTCAGCAGTGATGTAACTACAAGTCTTTCTTTGTACCCTATCTCCCTCTAGGGTATCCTAATGGTCAATTATTTAAACTATTAGGGTACTTTCCTAACCATAACCTCCCAAGGACTCTCTACACAAGATCCTTATCCTTTCAACTTGTAGACACCAATCAAGAAAATAAAACACACATCACCTAGCCCATTGAAGATTTTCTTGCACCATCTTCACTAACTGATCCAACATGACCAGGAAAAATTCCACATGGAGAGGTAGGCTTCTATGATTTCACATGGATTCAATCCAATGCCTAAAAACACACTTTACAATAGAACCCTAAACAAGTTCCAAGAAACATAGCAAATTCCCTTAAAATAGGGCTACAAGCAATTAGGCCTAATTAGGCACTTTTTTCCAAATAACTTGAAATAACCCTTAAAAAGATGGAAAACTAACCTTTGATTCTGACACCCTTTACAGAGACCTAAAATAATTTCTATGTCTTGTCGCCCCAAGCTGTTTGTATAATGGCTTCCTACAAACAAGCCTAAAATTAAGGGTTTCGATACAAACAAAGCATCTCCATCTGAATCTTTATTTTCACCATCAAGAACCCTTCACCAAATATTCCCATTAAATTTGGGGATTCTACACACATGTGTCGACCTCTCCACAAGCTCTAATTGAAGCAATCAATGCTTTCAATCCCTCCTAACACCTCTGCAACTCCCTTTGATCCCTAGCCATGCAACTCTGGCCCACCTAGGGCATCACATTAAAAATTGATTTCTTGCCTTATATGGCCCCTCCTTCACTATAAAATATTTAAAAGGATTTATCTTCATAATTCCAAAGGCCCGGAGAGATTCCATTGTGGAAAGAGAACTTATGACTCCATTTTGAGAAACTGCCTGGTTTAGACCAATGCTAGTGCAAAATAGAAAAAAATTTACATAAAAAAGGAAATGCGTACTAAAAGAAAAACCAATCACACAAAGAAAAAATAATTTACACCCTCTAATGCATGCACCAAATAAAATGCAGAGTTCAATCCATTAAACACAAAGATGCAAATAAATTGCTTAACTGTAACTAGTTTCTCAATATTACAATCCGTACATATAAATTGCAAAATCCACCAACCTAATACAAAAGTCAAGAGAGGAATTATATATTTACCATGACACTAATAAATGGTATCAAATAGTTAGAAACCCAAATTATCGAAAAGACGTCATTGCAAGAAATGTTGTCAATGTTGTCAATGACAACATTGACAACTTTTACAACTTTTCTGATTCTTGCTTACAACTTGTTAAATCAACAAAAGAACTTAACCAATTTCATACCTAGGCTAATTAAACCTAAAATAGGTATCCTAAACACTTCCTTTTCCAATTTGACCACTAGATGCATAATTTCCACTTTTGCCACAACATTGGCAACATGTAACAAATTGACAAATTTGGACATTGCTTGCAAGGAAAGTAGCTAAGGACCTAATAAGACCTCCTAATAAAACTCAACACACCCTAGGACCCATATATTCCCATTATTCCACTAGTGGTGTGGCTAAGGCCAGTACAAGCTAAAAACAAATTAGAAGCCCTATGTTATCGTTTATCCCTACCTAGGTGCTCCTGCACCATGCTCCTCCACATACAAAATTCATGTCACTCCTATGGACAAAATGTCTTCATAGATTCCCACCTTGTTGAAATATATTACTAAAATCCATGATGCTTCTGATTGAGGCCTATTATTCCACTTGATGAGATGCTCCATGTACCCCTTGTGCCTTGTGGTCTTCTTAACTCTAGAATCCAGAACCTTGTCTGCTTCTAACTATGGCTTGGGAGGTACTACAGTAGATGCAACATCACTACTAACCCCTTGAATTCTTCTATCTATCTTAGCTATTGGCCCTTTGAATTTAATTAAGTCTTGGACATTAAAAATAGGATAAATGCTTAAATATGAAGGTAAGTCTATTTTGTATGTATTAGCCCCATATTTGGATATGATCTTGCATACCTTTCTACAATCTAGATTTGTTCAAGTGAACCATCACATAATCACCTACCTCAAACTATATATATCTCCTCTTTTCATGCACTTTGATCTTCAACTTTTGTGTACTATCTTGTATGGTCCTCTAAACTTGATCTTGGATCTCCTTCATGGTTTGAGTGAAGTCCTTAGCATGACCACTCCTATACTCCATGCCTCCAAGATCCCTAAGCTCACACACACCCCTTGGGTGCATCGCATAAACCACCTCAAATGGGATTTTGCCTATTGTTATGTTCTTTCTATCATTGTAGGCATATTCTTCCTGGGGAATGACCACATTCCATGTCTGTCCATAATCTTTAGTTAGGAACCTCAATAGGTTACCCAACACTCTGTTGACCACCTCAATTTGGCCATCTATCTAAGGATGGTAGGTTGAACCAAATGAGAGATTAGTACCCAATCTACTCCACAATGTTTTCCACAAATGGCTCATGAATTTCATATCCCTATCAGATACAATACTTAGGGGAAACTATGGATTCTCAGTATCTCCTTGAAGAACAAATATGCTACGTGGATAGCATCATGAGTAGTCTTGAAGGGTATGAAATGACCCATTTTACTAAATCTATCAACCACCACATAGATGTTGTCATATCATTTATTTGTCTTGGGTAGACCCACTATGAAGTCCATGCTCACACACTCCCATGGCAGATTTGGGACTAGTAAAGGTTTATATAAACCTGCATTACTCATTCCTCATTTGGCTTTCATGCACACTACACACTTCTCAACATACCTAGTCACATCCTTTATCAATTTTGGCCAATGATAAAACCTTTTTACTAGTTCCAAGGTTTTGTTCATACCAAAATGACCGCTCAAGCTTCCATTGTGCTTCTCCTATATGAGTCTCTCTCTCATTGAACCCCTTGGCCCACACAATTGATTAACCTTTAAATAACATTCCATTTTGCAAAGTAAAATAAGAAAACTAGCTATGGAAATGATTCTAAAAATCTGTACACACCTTGTAGGCTTCACCAACATCCTCATCTCCCTTGTAGATATCTCTAAAAATCTCTATGCCAATGCTATTCAACTAAACTTCTTGAACTATCAACAATCCTCTACTTAGTGCATCTGCAACCTTGTTTAAGTGCCCCTTCTTGTGCATAATTTTAAAGGAGAATGCTTGTAGATATTCCATCCATTTTAGGTGTCTATTGCTTAGTTTCTCCATAGTATTGATATGGCTAAGGGTTTGGTGTTCAGTTTACGCAACAAACTCCTTGGGTAACAGGTAATGCATCCACTTCCTAAGGGGCTTCACTAAGGCATACAATCCAATTCATAAGAAGAGTATTTCTTCTTGGATTCATTCAAATTTTCACTAAATAAGGCTACTGGCCTACCTTCTTGGCTTAACATAGCCCCTCCTACCATTACACTTGCATCACACTCAATTGCAAAGAAATTTTCAAAAGTAGGAAACTTTAGGATAGGTTGTGTGGCTAGTTGTTTCTTCAACATTTAAAAGGATTTATCTACTTCTAAGGTCCACATAAAAATTTTTTTTACCCCACCCTTGATGGTATCTAACAATGGTGCACAAATACCACTGAAATTCCTAATAAATTTCCTATAAATTTGGGCTAACCCATGGAAAATTCTTACCTCAGTTTCTGTGGTAGGTGGTGGCCAGTTTAGGATAGCTACAACTTTGTTTTGATACATCTTCAAGGACCCGTTGGACACTACAGAGCCCAAGTACACAAGTTCTTTCTTTAAGAGCTCAGATTTCTCAAGATTGATAGCCAGCTTCATTTCATGCAACCTCTGTAATACACTCTCAACATGATTGATATGCTCCTCTCTTTTTTTTCTAAATATCAGTATATCATCAAGATATACAACTACAAACCTCCTTGTGTAGTCATTGAGCACTTCATTCATGAGCCTCATGAATGTGCTCAGAGCATTTTTGAGACCAAATGGCATCACAAGCCACTCATACAACCCATATGTGGTCTTGAATGTCATTTTCCATTCATCTCCCTCTTTCACCCTGATTTGGTGATAAAAAATTCTCAAATCAAGCTTAGTGAAGTACATTTCCCCTCCAAGATAATCCATGAGATCCTCAATGCTAGGTATGGGGAACCTATAACTTACTGTAATTTTATTTATGGCCCTTGATTCTATGCAAAGTCTCCATTTTTCTCCCTTCTTGGATGCCAACACAACCGAGACTGCACATGGGATTATACTCTTCCTGATCAGGCCTTGATCCAAGAGTTATTGTACTTGCCTTTCCACTTCCAAATTCTAATCCTGGGTAATCTTACAATCTTCCTTATTAGGAAAAGATGCACCAAGGACAAATCCTATCTGATGGCTTATTGCTCTTATAGGAGGTAAGGTTGTAGGAGTCCCATCACTCACTATATCTTTGTACTTCACAAGCAATTATTGAATCTATGATGGTAAGGGTTCCTTGACCAGTTTATCCTCTTCCTTAGGTGTTAGAACAATAGCATACCCTTTATTATCTTAATCCTTAAGATATTTCACAAACTCCTTTCCACTACACAACAAAATGCTAGGAGTCTTGGGCTGTGGTTCATCCTCTTCCAACAGAGACCAAATCTTGAAAGTTCTACTTCCTTTCTTGAATGTTATGGAAATTTGTTTCCCATAATACACTGCTCCATTGTTATATTTCCAAGGCCTTCCTAGCATCAAATGGAAAGCATCCATTTTTAAGATGTGACAAAGAAACTTTTCCTTATTACCTACTATAGAAAACTCAACCCATGTTTGTTCATTCACCAATACACTTTGGCCTTTATTTATCCATGTCATCTTGTATGGATTCACATGGGGTATTTTGATTACTTGAGTTTGTACACTACCTCCTTTGATATGATATTATCTATCTAACCAGAATCCACAATGACTTTAAAAACTTTGCCAAGGATGTTTTATCTTATCCTAAACAAATTCCTCCTATGTTTGGGTTCATCTTTGACTGGTTTCCTTATCAACACCCTCCTAAACATTAGATTTTCTCCCATCTCTGAGTCTAGATGATCAATCTCAGGTGCCTTGACACTTGAAGTGTCCTCACGAGCATAGGCCACTCTCTTTTCATGATTTTATGTAGTAGGCTTCTTAGGGCATCTATATGTCGGGTGGCCCAATTTACCATAGTTGTAACACTTCATACTTGCAAAGTACGAGTTACTTCTACTTGACCCTCTTCCTTTGCTAGGGCCTCCTTGATTACCCTTACCTCTGGTATAACCCCCTATTGGAGTAGTTTCATTGCTATGATTAGTCTATTTGGTTTAACCTTGTTTTCTTTGTTCACTTCCTCTACCTTGATAACCTCCTCTTTGACCCTATTGGTCTCTTCCTCTACCTTTGTTTTTGAGTTAGACTCACATTTCTTCCTATTCTTTTCCTCCACCTTTAGAGCTAACTGATGATACCTCTAAATAGTGGTTGGTGTCCATAAACTAATCTCGTTTGAATGTTTTATTTAAATCCAACCAAGTACCTTGCTACCTTGATTGATTCTTCTTCTTGTTGCTTGAATCTAAGACACAATCTCTAAAAATCCTCTGTATAAGAGGCCACATCCATTTCTTTTTGTTTCAGTTTTTTTCCTTTTCCTATGGAGTTTAATCTCATAGTCCTCTAGCAGATAGTTTTCTTTTAGCTTAGTTACCATGGCATTCCAATTAGCTATAGGCCTCTTTCCCATTCTAATCCTCTCATCTTGAAGATACTTCCACCATGTTAGTGTCGACCCTCTGAGTCTTGACTTGGCCACCTTGAGCTTTTATGCCTCTGTCAGACCTTCACACTCAAAATGGTTCTCCATTCCTTCAATCCAATCCATCTCTGCTTCAATGACCATCTTCCAACTAAATAATGGTATTCCCTCCAATTTCATCCCTCCTAGGGATTTTATGGCTTTTAGGAAGGGTTCTTCATTCAAGACAGGGTCTGGTTAAGGGGTAATGTCTTCCTCAACAACCTATTTACCCCTATCACTACTTGAAACTTATTCTAGCCTTATCTTTATTCCTTCTAAGGATTCTTCAAGGAGTCTATTCTTCTTCTTTTTCTCATCCACCTCTTTAGCTAGCTCTTCATTACTCACCATGCTTGACTCTCCCACGGATTCACCAATAGTTGAAAACATCCACTATTTTCCCAAGTCTTTAACTTGCTCTGATACCAATCTGATGTAACTACAAGTCTTTCTCTGTACCCTATCTCCCTCTATGGTATCCTATTGGTAACTTCTTCCACCTATTAGGGTTCTTGCCTAACCCTAACCTCCCCAGGAATCTCTACACAAGATACTTCTCCTTTCAACTTGTAGACAGTAATCAATAAAACAAAACACACATCACCTAGCTCATTGGAGATCTTCTTGCACCATTTTCACTAATTGATACAACATGATCAAGAACACTTCTACATGGAGTGGTCAGCTTATAGGATGTCAATTGGATCCAATCCAATCCCTACAAATACACTTTGCAATAGAAACCTAAATGAGTTCCAAGAAACATAGCTAATTCCCCCAAAATAGGGCTACAAGCAATTAGGCATAATTATGTTCGGATGAATTCAAAACAAATAAGAGTGGGGGGGGGAGAATCACTTATCCTTAGGTCCAGTTAAACCAACTTCAATAACTCAGATCTTCTTAGCAACAATAAATAATAAAAGTGTGTAGTTTACTGTACTAATGAAATAAGCTTGCAGAAACTTAACAGTAAAACACAACAATAACATTCACACATTTTGACACCATGATTTAACGTGGAAACCCAATATGGGAAAAACCACCAGTAACATGCTACCAAAATTTCACTCTTCTGTAGTGATGCCCTATTAGGAGCCAACCCTGTTAAAGGTTACAAAACACACTGTCAAATGTGACCTAGTTAAAGGATTTAATCACCCTGTCAGGAGTCGCCTTGTTAGAGGACTTAGGAAATTCCAATCTGAATTTCACCTTGTTCAAAGGATTTATACAATGAATGTTAGGTCAATCTGGTTAAAGGATTTCAACTAATACAATGGTTAGAAAGTAATCAGTAGGTGTGATCTAATACATACAACGTACTTTGCAAATCCAGATCAAATTTCAGCTCTAATGCTAATTGACTGAGTGGCCTCCATTTTCATCTCAAAGTTCAGATCTACTTGGAAATCCATCAAGCAATCACTTCGCTTCTCTGCTCATCCTTCTCTGCTAGGTCTTTACAATTCAATCAATTAACCATGCAATACTTTTTGCATTCAACTTCTCCTTGCTTGGATACTATAACAATAACTAAAGTAGGTTATAAAATACCTCTTCATCCAGGTCAGATAAATCTTTTTCCACTTAATCAAGATCATAGATCTTAGGTTAGGTCAGATCTAATGGATCTTTCCATCATTACATTTAATTTACTTCTCCAACATAGTCATTAATTAAACATTGAATCCATGTGCTAATAATGGTTTCCCATCCATTAAATGAGTGCGGACCAATATTAATTAAAAATGCATATCCCAATAAAATAAACTATGTCGGCCATAGATCTCAAATCTCATCAATTAACAAAATACTGTTGCCCAACTTTCTCTATCTCCCTTGGAATTTCACTGGTTCTTGGCATCATTGTTTCTTTGCTCGACATCACCTTTCACTTTGCTCGACATCGAATTTTCTTTTCTCGGCATACACCTTCCAATGAACTGTCAGTGATAGATAAACAATGTATACTCATGATCAAGTACCCTGGTGTATACTCATAACTAAACCATTTCCTTGGTCTTCTTGTTATCCCATTCTTTCAAATCTTCATCAATCAATGGATAAGTTACTCAAACATACAATAATAGTCTTACCAGTTAAGGTTTGACATCAATGACAAAATAAAAATTGTCTACATTGTAGTAATCTTTCCAACAATCTCCCTCTTTGGCATTGATGGCAACACTAAACTATAAAACAATAATTTCCAACCAAAGTTACCATACAATCCAAAAAGTGCCTATGTTCCTAATATGAAAAAATCTTTGATAATGTCTTTATCTTCATTCTGACTCCCTCTGTGTCTATAATCACATTGAAATGTTTTATGTTACTTGTTCAACTCCCTCTTTCAGTAATATCTCCCTTGTATCTATTGTTTTAGCAATAATCTCCCTCTTTGACGATAATGCCAAAGATGTTGACATCTTCATTATGCATATTATTCTGTTCTAATATTTGCATCATGCTCTTCCTATCATCTTTGTGTATGACTGATCTTCTTTTATGTTCTTGTCTTCTACTTCACAATTTTTAGGCAGCATCCTAAAAATGTGACTCACTGTGCATCAATGTGTCAAGTGTTCTGATTAGAACATTTCATGCAATAGTACCATTCACCACTAGTTAGCCTCTACTAGGGGAATCACCCACAATTTACCTCTTAGATACTCATGACCATCCTTGGGTAATACTTTTTTAAATATGTCTGCCAACTGTTCCTTAGTGTTCACATATTCCAGACTCACTTCCTTCTTTTGAACTAGCTCCCTCAAGTAATGATACTTGATAGCTATGTTTTGTCTTAGAGTGCATTATAGGATTTTTAGAAATATTAATGGCACTCATGTTATCACAATATATGACAACTGGTTTTGTGATCTCCTCCTTCATACCTTTTAGTAGTATCTTCAACCACACAATGTTTGAACAATTAACTATTGCTGCCACATACTCAGCTTCAATTGTAGATTTTGAGGTGCAATTCTATTTCTTGCTTTTCCAAGAAACTAATCTTTTCCTTAAAATAAATGCTCCTCCTATGGTGCTTTTTCTATCATCAAAATTACCAGCCCAGTCAGAATCAGTATAGACTCTGAGTTCAAAATTTTCATTCCTTTTGTAATTTAGCCCATAGTCTTCTGTACCTTTCAAATATCTCTGAATTCTTTTCACTGCCATTATATGTGTCTCTTTTGGATTAGCAGAAAATCTAGCAACAATTCCAACTGCTAATACAATATCAGGTCTACTATGTACAACATATTGCAGCTTACCGATCGTTGATTTGTACAGTGTTTGATTTACCTCTTTTGTATCATCATTCTTTGTCAACTTCTGTCTAGTAGCCATGTGTGTACTCACTGGTTTTCAATCTTCCATACCAAAAATTTTTAATATCTCCTTGATATATTTTGATTGAGTAATATAGATGCCATTCTTCATTTGATGTATTTTTAATCCAAAAAAGAATTTTATCTCACCAAATATAGACATTTCAAATTCAGTTTGCATCTCTTTTGAAAATGCTTTACATATCATATCTTGTCCACTGAATATGATATCATCAACAAAAATTTCAGCCAATAAAATTCCTTTACCTTGCTCTATTTTCAAATAAAGATTTTTGTTGAAATTTGTTCTTGCAAATCCAATCTTCATCAGATAATTGTGCAATCTTTCATACCATGCTCTGGGTGCTTGTTTCAGTCCATATAATGCCTTGTGTAGTCTGCAAACCATGTTCCTCCTACTTGGTTCAATAAATCCATCATCTTGTTTAATATATACTTCCTCTTCTAATATCCCATTTAGAAATGCTAACTTCACATCCATTTGATAAACTTTAAATCCTTTGTAGGCTGCATATGCAACCATAGTTCTTACACCCTCCAATCTTGCAACTAGGGTGAATGTCTCTCCATAGTCAATTCCTTCCTCTTGTGCATACCCTTTGCAAACCAGTCTTGCTTTATTCCTTGTCACCTCTCCATGTTCATTCATCTTGTTTCTGAATACCCACTTTGTACCAATTACATTTTTGTTGTCAGGTCTCGGTACTAGTGTCCATGTCTTGTTCTTTTGAATCTGGTCTATCTCTTCATTTATGGCTTGAATCTAGTCTTCATTGTCTAAAGCATCTTTTACTATCTTAGGCTCAAAATCACATAGCAAACATGTGTCTTCTCTTAATTTGCCTCTTGTCATAACTATAGAATCCTTTGCTCCTATGATTTGATTAGGTTTATAGTGCCTTCTTACGTATTTTTCCAATGTAGGCTCTTTTTCAGCTTCAGTTTGATCATTCATGTTCAATTTAGGGTGAAACTGTGACTCGACATCTCCATCAGATAGCTCGAAAGTCACCTCCTATTGCTCGACAATTTTATTTTGTGTCTCGGCAGGTGCAGACTATTGCTCGACAACTTCATTTTTAGTTTTTTTAGAATCCTCCTCTTCAGGATAAGTGAATGATTTGTAAATTTCAGACTCAATCATGCTTTCAGCTTCATTTCTTTCTACATATTCATCAATTCTAACATTTGCACTTTCCACAATTTTGTTAGTGTTAGAATTCAAACATTTGTATTCCTTACTCTTAGTAGAATATCCAAGAATATGCCTTCTTCTCCTTTAGCATGAAGTTTTCCATTTTTTTTATCCTTCAGTATAAAACATCTACTCCTAAAGACTTTAAAATAACTTACAATAGGTGTATGTCCATACCATATCTCATAAGGTGTAGTATTTGTACCTTTCTTGACTTGTACTCTGTTTAAGGTATAAAAATTTGTACTCACAGCTTTTCTCCAATATTTCTGTGCAAAATTTTTCTCCATCATTAATGTTCTGGCACAATCCATGATAGATCAATTTCTTCTTTCATCTATACCATTTTGTGGTGGTGTCCTAGGTGCTGACATCTATCTTTTTATCCCTCGGTCATTGCAGAACCTGTTAAACTCATTAGAAATGAACTCACCTCCTCTGTCAAATCTCATACATTTCAGACTCTTACTTGTTTCCTTTTCAACTTTTGCCAAGTACCACTTAAATAACTAAAATGCATCAGATTTTTCTTTGAGAAACATAACATTCATCATCCTAGAGTAGTCATCTACAAATAGAATAATTTTTTTGTCTCCACAGTAACTTTTCTCACCAATAGGTCCACAAAGGTCAGTATGAACCAATTCCAAAATATTCTTAGAAGTATGAGTTTTTCTCTTAAAACTAGATTTAGTCATTTTGCCCAAATGACATTGCTTACACATTGCATTCTTAGGTTTCTTTAACTTAGGCAACCCTCTAACCTTTTTAAAATTACTTATGCTTACCAAGTTATCAAAGTTAACATGACATAGAATCTTATGCCATAACCAAACATCATTATATTGTGCAAACAAGCATGTCTCTTCAGCTAAATTCAGATAGAACAAGTTACCTTTTGTTTTCCTACCACCTCCAACTAATTCTCCATTAGCATCATAGATCTTTTATTTCCTATGATGGAATTCAACTTTGTAACCAGAAGTGTTCAGCTTTGTCTTTGTAATCCTTGTACTTTCTGTAGTCTCGACCATCCTTTATGTCTTTGTACTTGTTGTCTTTTCTTTGAATTTTCCTTTTCCTCTAGCTAGTCTCCTTGCCATAAGTGCCTCAAGCTCTTCTAGATCATCATCTGAGGTGTCACTATCATTGTCACACATTTCTTTCCTTTCCTTGATTTTCTGATGACCATCTGTGACTTGAATGCAAATTCAATAGCTTGTGGAGTATAGTTGTCAAAATTTGACATCTCAAATGTAGTAAGTCTACCTACGAAACTTTCTAGACTCAAATTTTTATTAGGAGTACATCTTAGTTCTTTAATTGCAAATACTCTAATAACATAAATAGGAAGTTTAGTGTTCTCAGTACCTTGCTCATGATAGTGTCATCATCAATGGTTCCCTTAGCTCCTCTAATAGTATTTACAACTTCCTTTATCCTATCATAATATTGCACTATATTTTCTCCTTCTTGCATTTTTAAATCATCAAACTTCCCTCTCAAGTTTTCAGATTTGGCTATTAGTACATTCGTAAAACCTCCATAAATGGTTGCAAGGGCATCCCACATATTCTTTGTGCTTGTACAATCCTTCATGTCCTCAAATTCATGATAGTTAGAGATGATGCAAGTTCCAACATTGCTTGATTATGTTCATGATTTTCTCTTAATTGTGTTGAATTTAGAACTCCAGTAGGGGCTACATATTTGGTTTCAATATGTCATTTAGTAGAATCACCAATACTAGCCAAGTGAAGTTTCATCAAACTTTTCCATGTAGGAAAGTTTTCCTTGTTAATATTTGGTCTATCCCTTTTATACATCTTGATCTTTATCTCCAAGTACCTTCAAACTTATTCAAGAGAACAAATGCTCTGATACCAATTGTTAGGTTGAATTTAGAATAACTGAGAAGGGGGGGGGGTAATCATTTATCCTCAGGTCTAGATGTGACCACATAAAACTTTAAACCAACTTAAACAACTCACATTTCCTCGACAGTAATAAACAATAAAAGTGTGCAGTTTACTATAATAATGAAATAAGCTTGCAGAAGCTTAACAGTGAAACACAAAAATAACATTCACACATTTTGACACCATGATTTAACGTAGAAACCCAATATAGGAAAAATCACCAGTAACATGCTACCAAAATTTTACTCTTCTGAAGTGATGCCCTGTTAGGAGCCAACCCTATTAAAGGTTACAAAACACACTGTTAAATGTGACCTGGTTAAAGGATTTAATCACCTTGTTAGGAGTGGCCTTGTTAGAGGACTTAGAACATTCCAATCTGAATGTCAACTTGTTCAAAGGATTTATACAATCATTGTTAGGTCAACCTGATTAAAGTATTTGAAATGATACAATGGTTAGAAAGTAATCAACAGGTGTGATCTGATACATACAACTTTCTTTTCAAATCCAGATCCAATTTTATCTCTAATGCTAGTTGACTGAGTGGCCTCCATTTTATCTCAAAATTCAGATCTGCTTGGAAATCCATCAAGCAATCACTTCACTTCTATGCTCAGCCTTCTCTGCTAGGTCTTTACCAATCAGTCAATTAACTATGCAATACTTTTTGCATTCAACTTCTCCCTGCTTGGATACTATAATAATAACCACAGTAGGTTATAATATACCTCTTAATCTAGGTCAGATAAATCTTTTTCTGCTTAATGAAGATCGTAGATCTTAGGTTAGGTCAGATCCAATAGATCTTTCCATCATTAAATTTAATTTACTTCTCCAACATAGTAATTAATTAAATATTAAATCCATGCGCTAATAACAATTTCTTGTGCATTAAATGAGTGTGGACCAATCTTAATTAACAGTGCATATCCCAATAAAATCAACTATGTCGGCCATAGATCTCAAATCTCATCAATTAAAAAAATACTGCTGCTCAACTTTCTCTGTCTTTCTCGGCATTTCACTGGCACTCGGCATCATCGTTACTTTTCTCAGCATCACCTTTCGCTTTGCTCAGCATAGACTTTGCTTTTTTCGGCATCGACCTTCCAGTGAACTATCAGTGATAGATAAACAATGTATCACTCTACCAAAGTGCCAAATGATCAAGTACCCTGGTGTATACTCATAACTCAACCATTTCCTTGATCTTCTTGTTATCCCATTCTTTCAAATCTTCATCAATCAATGGATAAGGTACTCAAACATACAACAATAGTCTCACCAGTTAAGGTTTGACATCAATGACAAAATAACAATTCTCTACATTGTAGCAATCTTTCCAACAAATTAGGCACTTTTTCTCAAATAACTTTAAATAACCCTTAACAATATGGAAAAATAACCTTTAATTCTTACACCCTTTATGGAGACCTAAAATGTTTTCTAGGTCTTGTTCCCCAGAGTTGTCCATATAGTGGCTTCCTACAAACAAGCCTAAAATTAAGGGTTTCAATACAAACAGAGCATGGCCATCTAAATCTTTGTTTTCGCCATCAAGAATCATTCACCAAAGCTTCCCATTGAATTTGGGGCTTCTAAAGAGATGTGTCCACCTCTCCACAAGCTCTTATTGAAGGAATCAATGCTTTCAATCCCTCCTAACACCTCTGCAACTCCTTGTGATCCCTATCAATGCAACTCTACCTCACCTAGGGTATCACATTAAAAATTGCTTGATTTCCTTCCAGGGCCACTCCTTCACTATAAAATATGTACAAGGATTCATCTTCCTAATTCCAAAGGCCCACAGAGATTCCACAGTGGAAAGAGAACTTATGACTCCATTTTGAGAAACTGCTTGGTTCAAAACAATGCCACTACAGAATAGAAACCTTTTTACATAACCAAGGAAATGTGTAAAAAAAAAAAAAAATCACACATAGAATCAAGAATTTACACCCTCTAACTCATGCACAAAATAAAATAAAGAGTTCAATCCATTAAACACCAAAATGCAAAAAAAATGCCTAACTGTAACTGGTTTCTCAGTATTACAGTTCGTACATATAAATTACAAAATGCACCAACCTAATACATAGTTCAAGGGAGGCCTTATATAGTTTACCATGACCCTATCTCAACGGTTTTAGATAGTTAGAAACTCAAATGATCGAAAAGACATCATTGCAAGAAATGTTGTCAATGTTGTCAATGACAACATCAACAACTTTTATAAGTTTTGTGATTCTTGCTTACAACTTAGTCAATCAACACAAGAACTTAATCAATTGCATACCTAGGCTAAAAAAACCTGAACAGATTATTATAACTCTGAAAGAATATACCGATTTTTGTTAATATATTCTATAAAATGATTCTTTATTTAGATTTTCTCTTTAATCCATTGGAGCGAATCCAAGGCCTACTCAAGGTTGGAGGATAAGTCAGCGGAACACGTTTCTAAAATTTGCGACTATAAAAGATATGTCAAATGTTTCAACGTTGTAATTCCTGGTTTCAACACATCATAATTCTTGTCACTGATATCGTCTTTTTTAGGAAACGCAGTGTGTAAAGAATTATGAATTGCATTTCTTTATAGTCGACACTACAATCTGTCTGATAACAATGTGCTAGTTTGAATCTACGTCCCAATCAGTTTGTTTTGAAGACTTTCTCGATGCCAAACCACCGAGGAAATATATATTAATTTTGGAATTACAACAGGTTGATTTAGTAGCATTCCACAAGAAAGGGCAATCCTGTCTTGATCAATTTTATTGATTTTGATATATTTCATTTGTTTATTTGTAGGTCTTCCTTAATTAGTTGCCAGGACAAGAATTCGTTATGTTCTACCATAGTTTGTAGTCTGAATGCGTAGTTTTAAGAATATAATCTAGAATGTTTTTTTGACTCCGACATCCATATATGTTGAGAAATGAATGAAAAAAATACATTAATCATTATAGACTTATATTGTCTTGCCATACCATTTGGTTTTTTTGTTTTCTATTTGTCCCAAGATACGTAGAGTTGGTTGTAATAAAGGATCACATGTAAAGAGTTAAAAGGACATAGAGGTATGAACATTGGCTGCCATAAGGATTTGTTTCTACCATCACTGTGTTGATTCAAGAAGCTTACTTTCACATTTCGACCACTTGTGTCATGAAGCATTCGACTTTGTGCGATGATAAAGTTGACGCAGGCCATTTTGGAGGTTAAGGAATATTGTATACCTGTAACAGGCTAGGAGGAGGAAGAAGAACCAAGGAGAACATGCGGTAGATAACTTGACGTTTAATTATGGGCACAAAGATAAAGGGTTTGGGACGGAATTTGATGAAGACGGTTTAGAGATCTTTAATCAGTTAATTGCAATAGTTTTCCATAGTAATAATAAAAGGGTTTGTGACCTCTATTTAGTATGCCTCATGCGAAAAGTTGTAAGCAAACGAATATGACATACAGAAAGTTTATTTTGTGTTCGTGTAATTTATTTGGTTATTTTTGTATTTAGGTAATATGGCTGGACACTTCTTCACTTGATTAGTTACCGAGGGCTACATCAAGTGGTAGAAAATAGTATAGTTACTCGTGGAAAGCAGGTTAGTTTTCTAAAAATTGTATTTCTAAATAGAGATAACGTACCAAAAAAAACTTGTCAATAAATTGTCGATTGAGAGGTACTTACAAGAGACAATTATCCATTGGCTACAAATTTTATACTATTTATAACTAATTTTGAAAATAATCTATCATGGACATATTAAAAACTGAGATACCATACTAATAGAACAATAGAAGTAAATGAGAAAAGAAGAACCTGCAGCTTATTATTCATCATACAAGAATACAAATATATAAGTTCAACTAAGTTTAACAAGATTCTATAATTATGCTAAAACAAATGAAAACAAATTAAATATGACTGACAACTAACTAGAACTATTTGACAGTTAATTGGGAATTGGAGACAGCTAACTTGAACAGACTGGACATCTAACACTCTTTGATGAAACATACTTATGACTTATTTATTTGTGTTGGAGTGTTAATTCCAACAACTACCCTTTATGTAACAACATCAAACTAACTAACAACATAAAATAAAACAATACATTATGTGAATGTATTCTTTGAAAATAGTTCATAGACTAGTAAGGCTTCTTCAGGTTGCTCCCAAATGTTGGTATAGTTGTGCACCTATCATTCAAGCTTCCAACTTCATTGGACACAATTTGTACATGAAATGCCTCATAACCCTTGTAAAGGTATTGCACTAAGGTTCTAGTTTTTTACAAATCTCAATGAAGTATTGGACACCTATCCTCGCATGTGTATATCATAACCTCAATTATGCATATTCTCTTCAATCCTTTAGCACCTCAGACTATTGAGCATCTATCTAGCCTTTACTACATCCCTTTTTATGTTCAAAGTATTGACCTCTTCAGAATAAAAGAATATCTTCATCTTCAATGATGTCATCACTAGCAACATCTAGTTATTTTGCATGAAAAACTATATTTACCGATTCTTTAAACTTACCTTTGAGAAGCTCATTTCCATGAATTTTATAATTGATTGTGTTATATGTCATACTTTTCTATAATAGTAACATTCAATATCATTCTTACTAGACAATCTGTTTCTCATTTTTTCTTTGAGTATAATGCAAGATTGAACTAAGTATCTTCTCTTGAATCTCCTACAATTTCTCTCTTTTACTCAACTAAGAGCACTGAAATCACATCCTCTTAAGTATTTGAAGGCATCTGAATGAGAGTAAAAGTAACATTTCTATATTTTGAAGGTAAATTATTTAGCAAGATATCTTTAACATCATCTTTATCAGCCACAACACCAACTTTTACTAGTTATTTGGTGAGATATCTAAGATTCCTAATGTGGTTAGACATAGTAATTTTATTATACATTTTAAATCTAAATAAGTATAGGTTCAAAGAAAAATTTTGATTTGTCACTTTTGCTAAAAAAAACTTATATAGTTCATCCCAAATTTCGTTACATGATTTTTATAAATCAACATGATATAGTTCTAAATATGAAAGAGAAAGACCAATAATGGATTTGACTTTCTCATCTCGTCTTTCCCACTAGATATTTCTTTTAGAATTTGAAGGTACTACTTTAGGGCCATTACTATACTCCAGAAAATTTATTTGCCAATTGCATTTGCATTTTCAACTTTGATGTGTAAAAATTATGACCATTATATTTTTATAGAGGCACATTCATTTCTAGAATTTCTATAATTAAAGATAATAAAAATTCTTTTAATATTGCACACCAACAAGATTTACAGTAGCAATAGACTTACACCCTCAAAACAACAACTTCTTTTAAGATACTATACTAATAGAATAAAAAATGTAAATACAGAAAAAAGAGCTTGCTCCTTATTATTCATCATATGAGAATAAAAATATATAGCTTCAAATAAGTATAACAAGATCCTATAATTATGCTAATATAAATGACAGCAATCTAAACGTGCTTGACAAGTAACTAGAACTATTTGATAGTTAACGAAGACTTATAGTCAACTAACTCAAGCACATCGGACATGTAATACTGTTTGATGACACATGGTTATGACTTATTTATTTTGAAGAGTTAATTCTGACACGACAACCCAAAGAGGTGCCAACATTGTGAGAAAGTCATATGAAGTCTTTGAAGAAATAAAGAATTAGAATAGGAAAAAAAAAAGGTAAATATTCAAGTGAAAATAATGAAATTTACATAAATGAGGGTGCAAGATAGGGTATGTAAGATCTATAAGTTGTATAAGAAGATACTATGTAGGCAAAAGTGTTAGAAATCTAGTTTGAATATTGGTAAGAGACATAAAAAATAGTTTTTTTATTATAATCATCATTTGAATCTTCAAGAATTATCTTATTGGATAAATCATCTAAGAGCATATTTTGATATCTTGAATATAGTAGATAAAATATATTGATAAGATTGATATTTTAAAATCAAGGTAAAGGTGTGTGTTGCTATTCTGAAAAGGGAAATTATGTTCCAATATAAGTGATGGGGAGACTAAAATGGGATTAGATAATTACAAAATCAAAAAGATAATTTATGAGTGGATTACATTATATGGTTTCTAAAGAAGGTAGAAAGTGTAAGAAAAAAAAGGTCAAGATTATGAAATAATTCATCTAAGATTTTCAAAGGAACATCATTTAGAAATTTGATAGTGAAGAAAGAAAGAAATATATACCAAGATACACTAATATAATGATGGAGATATTCTTGAAATTTTTAATGATTTAGTTACCTAACTAGCAAAGAGGAAATATATCACATTGCGATCAAGGTATAATAAAAACTACATATGTAAAAGATATAAATAGTGAATAGAAGAAGATATATCATTGAGAGAAAGGTCAGCGCATGTGGATTAAAAAAAAAATACAAGAGAAAGGAGGATTGATAACACCTATGAAATCAAAGGAGGGAGATGTAATACTTGTTATAAAGAATAATAAAATGGTATATTTCAATTTAAAGTATTGAAAATACAATGAAATATAAAATGAAGGTAGGTACTAGTAGTGAAAAAGAGAATATGAGTGAAATGAGAATACATTTCAAGGAAAATGATTTAAATGTGAAGAAGGCAATAAAAAATTTAGCTCTTAAAAATCCAAGGTTGAGAAAAATAACTTAGAGAAAGAATTATGTTTAGAGATAGAAAACCATAGTAATCACATGGAGAAATACTTGACCCTAAAGATTGTGAGCTGTTAATTATGGGAGGGGCATCGTTGAAGCCTAAGGGATAAGAGTAACCACTACAACTAGTGGTCTTTTTTTATAACTAGGTGTTGGATAGGGAAAATAATTAAGATGAGGGTGAATCAACTATTATCAAATACTTATTAAAATTTTTATTGAACCGGTAAGAATTTAAATAATTTAGAAGCATATAATAGATGTAAACATAAATGCACAAAACCATCAACACAAAGATCACTAGAATTTATGTGGAAACCAAAACTAGGAAAAACCATAGAGAAAGTAATTCTCATGAAATGAACATCGGTTAAGGTGAGACTAGCTAAGGTGATTTTTACAAGTGCTCACTATAGGTTTTTCTACTGTTATTTGACTCACTGTCTGCTAGGTTCACTGCCCAAAAAATAATAAAGGCTCACTACCAATTACAAAAATGCTCACTGCTAATACAGATAGGCTCACTTCCATAATAAAGAAATAAAATTAGAATCCACCACTGAAGTCATTATCACCAATACTTAGTAATATAGAAATGATATAATAGTCTACTAGCGATTGCATCCACTCACACATACATCAACCCATAGATCTTTCCTTATTAGACTCATATTCACTTCACATAATCAAGTACTGCATTAATCAACATAGATTATTACTCTTCTTATACTTCCAGAAGTGAACAAATAAGTTAGCCTAAGCCAATTTAAAATAGGTCACATAGAGACATTCCCATAGTAGTAAGGAATGAAATGTGAACCACCTCTCTCAATACCACATGATTAGCACATATCAACATGCTACACAATCTCTGAGATCTTTGGTACAAATAGATAGGTTCTATATGTTAAAATCCATCAAACAAAGCACAACGAATATGTCAAAGATAATACAAATCCAAAAAAAATTATTCCAGCATATGTTGCACACTAAAAGAGACCATCACCAACAAAAATAAGGATAAAAATATAAAGAACATCTTTTGGTGAACATTTCTATAGATACAACAAAGATATATGTAGACACATTAACCGATATAGTTGTAGGAAATATGCAAACAAAAAATGAAAGGGGTGGGGGTGAATGAGGTGCTCCTATAACATTTAAAACTTCTGACTCTTAAAAATTTAAAAAATAAAACATTCTATCACATTAACCTTTATTATTGATTAGAAAAATTTAAAGCATGTAAACACAAATAATAAAACATCAACACTACATGACACACATATTTTTATTGTGGAAACCTAAACTAGGTTAAAAACCATGGTGGGGTTGATACCCAAATTAACAGTAGTACCTTGTTAGAAGTATATACTTATTAAAATATGTGGATTGCACATGCATTAAGGAACACTCCCTATAGTTCACTACTAAATTTTCCTTGGGCTACAACCATAAGGAAATATCACTAACTTACAATCAAAATTCAGAAACCAATCTGATAGTTTATGAACTATATGAAAGCATCTACCTATGCATTGGTTAGTTACATTTCAGTATAGTTAGATCCCATGAAACCATTCACTCTATCACACTCAGATGAGCAATCTAGCATTCATTAGAATCTGTAAAAGTTCTTCACTAGCAACCTCTACATTCTGCAATCTTCCAAACACTAGTGCACACAAAGGATTGTGATGAACAAGACAGAAGAAATGATTGAATGCAAAAAAAGATATATTTGATTTAAATTGGATGTCTTACAATGATATTTGAGAGGCTTTATTTAGCTTTATTTTCCCTTATAGAAACTACTTATGAGAATTAAATTCCTATAAAGTGACATTTAAATTATAAATTATTTTATTTTATTTAATGTAAACCTAGTAACTAACCCAATTAAAGTAATAACACAAACATTATCCCACTTATTACTTTAACCAGAACAAGAGTGTAAGTGGCAAGGGTTTTAAACCCAAAATTATGGAGACTTTGATGAAGCACCTTCACCAATCCACATCGCTAGCTCAAGAAATACCAAACTCTCTACACAAGTGGATCTCCTGATCATGCTCACTCAAGAAAAACCAAAATGACCACATCAATGGATCTCATCACCATAAAACTTGAAATTGTCTGCACAACATTATTGTTTCCACCTCTCCTACACAATGAGACACATTTCCTTCAAAATTTAACATCTCCTCTGAGTGTGTCTAATGCCTCCTCCAGTGATGCACATGAGACGTCTTTCCTCTCAAATTCCTCATCTCATCTGAGTGTGTCTAATGCCCCCTAAAGTGATATGAAAATAACCTCTCCTCTAATGTACATACCACTGATATGCTTTCACATCATTCACCTTTCCTCTGAAAATCCACATCTCTTCTGAGTGTGTCTAACGACTCCATTTTTGCCTCTGCGCATCTTTGTGTTCACCTTCCTGGCCTCTCTTTAGATAATTGGAATGAAAGTGTGTTCAAGGGTGATGTTGAATAATTTGGAGAACTAATTTCAAGTGATCCAATGACTTTATCTCAAACAAGAATGGTGTATACTCAATTATGTGTCAATATTAACCAGGTGTTAGTTGGTGTTCTCACCCCCAATTTTCAAACTTGGTCCCGTTGATAAATTTTTCATATGTTTCTCTTCAGTCTCCCCTAATTCATATTGAAAAATGCTTTGTGGATTCTTCTTTTATGAAAGCAATGTTCAGATCGATTGTCATAATAGTGAACCAGAACACACATGTACCGCAGTTCAAAATCAAGTGAATAGGTTCAAACATTTAGAGGGTATGTTTCGAACCAAGTCATAAGAGACTTTAGAACTATGTGGGACACATTATGGAGGCTCAATTTTAATGGTTCAAGTAGGTTTAAATAAGTTCAACTCATGCAACGGATCTTTTGGTTCAACAAGTTTGCAAGTTCAGTACAAAGGTTCACTGATTCGAGTTCAGATTGAAGGTTCATCCTCACAAGTGAGTTTGGCTCAGTTACAACCCTCAAACCATTTTGGAACCAGTTCAAATGGTTTGATAAGTACAAGCAGGTTCATTGGTTCAATGCAAGTTCAGATGTTTTAAGAAGTTCAACCGGCTCCAAGTTTAGAATTTGAAGTGCATATCCAAGGGTCAAGTTAAGAACCATAGTTTGAATATGTAGAGTTTAGATTTGTGAAGCACAAATTGAAGTTGTGTCTTTTGTGGTGGTCTAGCAACTTATATAAAACAAGTTCAACTGAAGAGATTTATTGTAGAATCAGTAATTGTGAGCATTATAACACCTTGGGATAATGAAATTTTAAGAATCTCATACCACGGGTGTCCTCTAGTTAAAAATCAATTAATATCAAGTGTGGGAACTACATAGTCCAAGGAATATAATAGATTTCAAATGCTGTGACAGGAGACATCATCAATTGCTCATGTGCAAACCCTGATGATGGACTTCTATAAGGAAAAAACTGAATTATTGGGTATAGTATTTCCTCTTTAAAGAAAAGGTGGGCATGAAATGTGAATTCGGCCAGATGTTAAGAAGATTGCCCAAAAACTTAAAGCACCAAAGGGGAAATTTCAAATAACTTTTCATAGAATCATCAAAAGCCAAGATACTTCTTGTGAGATCCTCATGCAATAAGCCTAATGAAGAGTGTATGCAGAATGTTTGATGAAATGTTGATTAGAAGAGGAGATGATATTAGTTACATAGGAAAGCAGCTTGTGGAATCATGATTGGAGTTCAGCTCTATGAGGTGATAGTTCAGAATACTATGTGTCGAGGGCGCATGACTCATATATGTGCAGACATGAAAGTAAGAGAGCATGGCCCAAATGACTCCCATGGTCATCATGATGATGATGACAACAAAAGAGTAAATATCCATGGTAAGATATTCAAAGACTCGAGTGTGAGGGCTTTTGAGGTCTTCATTCATCAGAGTAGGTTCCCACCTCCCTACCAAGCATGGTGAATAATTGGTAAATGTTTGACAGAATGTCAATGCATGACATGCCCGTAACAAAGTAGCTCAGCCCACAATGCATGTGAAGTGTTTAACAGAATGCTCGGGCTTGATAAGCACATGGAGATCAGTAACAAAGAATGACATCGGACCTCATCATCAAGCTTAAGCCACGATCACACTACAATTAAAATGAAGATCAACATTCCTTCCTTAGATCCGATCATGAATACAAGATGGGAACTCATGGGGTAGGAAGATATTTATCATGTTAGAAACCTGACAACTGTTTGACATAATGTTAACAGGTGTCAATGGTGGTTCAAGTAGGTAGATTCATTCCCTTTCCTTTAGTTGAGCAACATGCTATCCTGACTATGCTTGACACATATGATGGTATTAATGAATATAAATTTATCATTTACCATAGGTTTTGACAGTGAGAAAAGGGGAACTGAATGATGAGAGTGAGCACTAATTAATTCAATAAAGACAGAGAGCAGTTTCAGTAAAGGTCAACATTGACATACGAAAGAAAATTAAAGGGGCAGTATCAAGAAATGTTTTTCTAAAGGAATATCCCTAGCAATATAGAAATGGTGCTTATGGAATGAGACATGTGTCCTGATATTAGCATGATTCTCATTGATTTTCAAATTACAAATGATGACATGGAAGAAATAAAGGAAAGTTATAATGTTTTTTATGAACATTATATTGGCCCCAAAACATATCTTGTCATCTCCAAACAATAGGATATCCAATGATTTTTAATAGATCATGTAAAAATATATGAAGCCGATAAAAAGAGAGGGAGAGGCAAACATTTTCAAGATTCAGTTATGAAAACTAAATGACGTCCGTCAATGCCTATTAATTGTGAAAGGCTTGACTAAGAAAGGGTTCCAGACTCTGCCTTACCCGGGAGACTTTGTGCCAAGGGAGGGATAGAAATTAGATTTTTTATTGTAATGCAAGGAAAGAGAGATTTTGGTTTTTGGATAGTGATTGGTGTACAGGAACAACAAAATCTTTTCTATTTTGTTGTGTCCAAAGAAAGGAAATACCAGCATATTAATACTTTGATTTTAGATGCTCACTTTGTGACTAATATTCATCTTGGAATGATATTGGTTTTATTTGAATATGTATCTGTCACATCTGATAATTAGTACGATCACCTGTGGACTTTGTGCTATAGGTTTTCATGTATTTTGAAAGAACCAGTCTATCTTTCTCTCTTAGTTTCTTTCTGTAATGCAGTGCTTAGGCAAGTAAGCTTTGTGTCATTTACTATTTATCTCTTTTCAGTTAGTTAGTCCCTTCACATCTATATCGTGTTTATAGATAGATGTTTGTAAACCTTTATTTCTTTCAGGTTAAAAGCATTACCAATTATAGTTTAGTTAATTCATTGTAAATCTTATATGGGGAGTTGTACTCGGATAATTCAGAGGGTGCTTACGCTTTTCAATAGCGAAGTGACCCAACTATTGGTGATAGTTGAGTCTTCTTGTTTGGGCTTTTCAGAATTATTTTGTAGGTTTTCTTGGAAGACAAATCTGTTCACCAACAGATTTTTGGTGACTCAGCTAGGGAAAGGAATCGAAGGCTAGTTTGAAGTATCGATGTATGTAGGAAATTGGTGACTCTATTGATGACCATGCCGGTTATAAAGATGATGAAAAAGACAAGGCCAAATCCCTCTTTCAATGAAATCTATCAGACGGATGACAAAGTGCTGCATGAGTTCTTGGATAGTTTCAAAGAAAGAATCTCCCGGGCTATCAGGAATAACGTCAGCTTAGAAGATTATCATACCTCTATGTTATTGTGGAGAAGCCTCTATGCACGGCTCCACAAACTCAAATATTTTCAGGAGTATGAAAGAAGAGTGGCAAGGCTAAAGGAAGAGCTAATAGTTGACGATGAAGAGCCCTTAGTGATATCCTCTCATTTCATTTCTTGCATCTATTTAGTCTTTAATGATCAAAACAACATCCAAGATCCCATGGGTGAAGATGACGAAGGAATCCATGACCATCTCATAGAATAATCTTGTCATTCTAAAATTGAAACTGATTGCGGTGAAAAGATGAAGCCACAAATTGGCAAGGTTTCATCTCAAGCTGGAAATCTGCCCAAAGAAAGAATTTCTGAGATTATCTTTCAGCCCATGGATAACTCAGTACAAATATTGAATAATACTCTCCTTAGCAAAGAAGAAGAAATCGGGGGCAGATTTATGTCATCTCTCCAACCAGATGACTTCTCTCAGATAGACTCCACAACAAGTAAAATAGAAAATAAGTTTATGGAGCAAGGAGAGGATGAAGCTATCACAGCCCAACCACAGGAAATTCAGGCATAGGTAAAAAAAAACACCTTGGCTGAAAATGAGGATCCCAGCATCAGTAATGACAAGGGTATACCTAAATCTTTACCCTTTTCTGATATTGAAAACTCTAAATGTAAGAATGATGTACAACCAAAGGTTGAAGCTTGGGTTTCTATTGAAGAGATAAATAAATGTGACTCTTCATATTTGAAATTTCAAAATCAATCCGTAGAAAAATCCAATCAGTTTAAAACTGAAGCTTTTGGTAATGGCATAGTTGCTAAAGAAAAGATAGACATGACTACTTATGGTTTGGATAATTTTCAAGAACATGATCATCATGCATGTCCAGTGGAAGCAATTTGGTTCCAACAAGACATAGTAGTAGCAAGAAAAATTGAAGAAAATTTTGTAAAGCTGGCAGATAAGGTTGTTTGGAGTAAGCTCAACCCACTATACTTACCGATGGAGTTTTGTGAGGATATTATTATCAGAGAAAATCCTCTATTTCAGCCTTATGATTCACCATTAAGTGATGAAAATCCATCCTCTTCTTTCATATTAGAAGATGTTGAAACTCTGATGGAAGGAGGAAAGGTTGGAGTTAGTTCCCAGCCTATGGGTGACGTAGATAAGATATTGAATGATACCCTCCTCTACAATGAAAAACAAGACATCATATACAAATTTTTATCATCTCTTGAGCAAGTAGATCCCTCTTTGAACAGTCCAGATATGAATTTAAAACAAATAGATAGTAAGAGGTTGTTTGGTGATTCATTATTTCATTCTTTTGGGTGTGA
The DNA here is from genome assembly GCA_018584345.1 of Thuja plicata. Lineage (NCBI taxonomy): Eukaryota > Viridiplantae > Streptophyta > Pinopsida > Cupressales > Cupressaceae > Thuja > Thuja plicata. The sequence goes on from MU224301.1 coordinate 4,390,678, forward strand.
ATCTGCTACAGATAATGTTGTAAAATCTAGAGAAGCACTGGGAGAGACAAAAGATCAAATGTTCTACATAGTTGATGACACCCCGAGTCTTGATGGAATTAACGTAAATTCGCTTGATAAGATTGATCCCATGTTGGATGGATTCTATCTTTTTGATATTTTGAAGCATGACTCTAACGGTCATGGAAAGAAATGTGCCATTATAGACCATAGTTGGGAGGCCAATGAAACATTTTTTGAATATTTCTCTCTCCAATTTGGGATCTTTCTTTATTTGAAGAATGATATAGAAAAATCATTCGAAGATGAGGAACGCTATGATGAGCTTTGGTTGTTTGGGAAAGAATGTTGGGTTGCCAAATTTTTTCATACTATCAGCTTCAACTTCAGCATTGAAGGAGTCACTAGTAGGAAATGGTTTGGAACTGCTCCAGTGATACAAGATTTTATACTACAGAAAGGCTCCTATTTCTCCAAACCAATTAATGGCTCCGTGTAAGTTATTCTTTCTTCCAATTTTTGTGGTAGGGGTTTTGTCCTACTTATGTATATATTGTGATTTTTTTTTTGTTGTGCGTAGTGTTAGTTGGAATAATGTTCAAGCTTCGGGCTTGCTGGTAGTTTAGGTGTTTAAGCTGGTTGGCTTTGCCCTGCTCCCCTTCACCCTTATGCAAGCACCTCCTAGTTTTCCTTCTCTTACCGACTCTATTCGCCCAATGGATAAGGCACTGGTCTTTTGACCAGAAATGTTAGATTCTTCATGCACTTTTCAGCACATGCTCCCAAGTTAGAGCCAATGTTAGTTGGTGTTCTCACCCCTAATTTTTGAACTTGGTCCCCTTGTTAACTTTTTCATATGTTTCTCTTTAGTCTCCCCTAATCCATATTGAAAAATTCTTTATGGAGTCTTGTTTTATGAAAGCAATGTTCAGATTGATTGTCATAATAGTGAACTAGAACACACATGTACCGAAGTTTAGAATCAAGCGAATAGGTACAAACATTCAGAGGGTATGTTTTGAACCAAGTCATAAGAGACTTAAGAACTATGTGGGACACATTATGGAGGATCATTTTTAATGGTTTGAGTAGGTTTAAAGAAGTTCAACTCATGCAATGGATCTTCAGGTTCAACAAGTTTGTAGGTTCAATACAAAGGTTCACTGATTTGAGTTCAGATTCAAGGTTCATCCTCACAAGTGAGTTTGGCTCAGTTACAACCGTCAAACCATTTTGGAACCAGTTCAAATGGTTTGACAAGTACAAGTAGGTTCATTGGTTCAATGCAAGTTCAGATGTTTTAAGAAGTTCAACTGGCTCCAAGTTTAGAATTTGAAGTGCATATCCAAGGGTCAAGTTAAGAACCATAGTTCAAATATGTAGAGTTTAGATTTATGAAACAAAAATTGAAGTTGTGTCTGTTTTGGTGGTCTAGCAGCTTATATAAAACAAGTTAAATTGAAGAGATTTATTGCAGAATCAGTAATTGTGAGCGTTATAACACCTTGGGATAAGGAAATTTGAAGAATCTCATACCACGAGTGTCCTCCGGTTAAAATTCAATTAATATTAAGTGTGGTAACTGCATAGTCCAAGAAATAGAATAGATTCCAAATGGTGTGACAGAAGACATCATCAATTTCCCATGTGCAAACCCCGATGATGGACTTCTATAAGGAAAAACCTAAATTATTGGGTATAGTATTTCCTCTTTAAAGCAAAGGCGGGAATGAAATGTGAATTTGGCCAGATGTTAAGAAGATTTCCCAAAAACTTAAAGAGCCAAAGGGGAAATTTCAAATAACTTTTCGTAGCATCATCAAAAGCCAAGATACTTCCTATCAGATCCTCATGCAATAATCCTAATGAAGAGTGTGTGCAAAATGTTTGAAAAAATGTTGATTAGAAGAGGAGACGATATTAGTTACACAGGAAAGCAGCTTGTGGAATCATGATTGGATTTTAGCTCTGCGAGGTGATAGTTAAGAATACTATGTGTCGAGGGTGCATGACTCATCTATGTGGACACATGAAAGTAAGAGAACATGGCTCAAATGACTCCCATGGTCATCATGATGATGATGGAAAAAAAAGAGTAAATATTTGTGGTAAGATATTCAAAGACTTGAGTGTGAGGGGTTTGGAGGTCTTCATTCATCAGAGTAGGTTCCCACCTCCCTGCCAAGCATGGTGAATACTTGGTAAATGTTTGAAAAAATGTCAATGCACGACAGGCTTGTAACAAAGTAGCTCAGCCCACAGTGCATGTAAAGTGTTTGACAAAATGCTTAGGCTTGATAAGCACATGGAGCTCAGTAACAAAGAACAACATTGGACCTAAGCCACGATCACACTACAATTAAAATGAAGATCGATGTGCCTTCCTTAGTTTCGATCATGAATACAAGACAGGAACTCATGGGGTAGGAAGATATTCATCATGTCAGAAACCCAACAACTATTTGACATAATGCCAATAGGTGTCAATGGCGGTTCAAGAAGGAAGATTCATTCCCTATCCTTTTGATGAGCAACATGCTATCCTGACTATGCTCGACACATATGATGGTATTAATGAATACAAATTTATCATTTACCATAGGTTTTGATAGTGAGAAAAGTGGAACCGAACGCTGAGAGTGAGCACTAATTAATTCAATAAAGATAGAGAGTAGTTTCAGTAAAGGTCGACATCTATATATGAAAGACAATTAAAGGGGTAGTATCAAGAAATGTTTTTCTAAAGGAATATCCCCAGCAATATAGAGATGGTGCTTATGGAATGAGATATGTGTCCTAATATTAGCATGATCCTCATTGATTTTCAAATTACAAATGATGACGTGGAAGAAATAAAGGAAAGTTATAATGTTTTTGATGAACATTATATTGGCCCCAAAACATATCTTGTCATCTCCAAATGATAGGATATCCAATGATTTTTAATAGATCATGTAAAAATATATGAAGTCAATAAAAAGAGAGGGAGAGGCAAACATTTTCAAGATTCAGTTATGAAAACTGAATGATGTCCATCAATGCCTATTAATTGTGAAAGGCTTGACTAAGAAAGGGTTCTGGACTCCACCTTACCTTAGAAACTTTGTGCCAGGGGAGGGATAGAAATTAGGATTTTTATTTTAATGTAGGGAAAGAGAGATTTTGGTTTTCAGATAGTGATTGGTGTATAGGAACAACAAAATCTTTGCTATTTTGTTGTGTCCAAAGAAAGGAAATACCAGCATATTAAAAATTTGATTTTAGATGCTCACTTTCTGATTAATATTCATCTTGGAATGATATTGGTTTTCTTTGAATATGTATCTGTCACATCTGATAATCAATATGATAATCTGTGGACTTTGTGCTATAGTTTTTTTTGTATTTGGAAAGAACCAGTCTATCTTTGACTCTTAGTTTCTTTTTGTAATGCAGTGTTTAGGCAAGTGAGCTTTGCGTCATTTACTGTTTATCTCTTTTCAGTTAGTTAGTCCCTTCACATCTATATCGTGTTTACAGATAGATGTTTGTAAACCTTTATTGCTTTCAACTTAAAAGCATTACCGATTATAGTTTAGTTAATTCATTATAAATGTTATACGGGGAGCTATACCCAGATAATTCAGAGGGCGCTTATGCTTTTCAATATCAAAGTGACCCAACTATTGGTGCTAGTTGAGTCTTCTTGTTTGGGATTTTCAGGGTTATTTTGTAGGTTTTCTTGGAAGACAAATCTGTTCATGAACACTAGGTTATGAATTTTCTTCTTTCATTGACTTAGTTTCTAAACATGGAAAATGGGTCGAGTCTATTGAATATGAATCCTTTCCTTTTGCATGTTTCTCATGAGAAAAGTGAGGACACTGTGCTAAGGATTGTCTGTCTAAGAAATCCAAGGACATTAAGAGACCAGATAATAACAAGAGTAATAACTAGATGGAGGATTTAGAAAATAATCATAAATTGCTATTGACAGCCAAAGAACATAATGGGGAGCATTTCTCTAGAGAAGGAAAAAGGTTTAATTTGGAAGAGCATAAGATTACATAAGACATATGCACTTATAGGCCTAGAGGTGAGTTTTAGGATTCAAAATTGATGGTTGTTTATCTGCAAAATATAAGCACCCCTAAGGAGGTTGAGAACATGAATATCCAAGGCCAAGTGATGTTTTTTGAGGGTCGTAAATTGAGAGTGGAGATCTCCCAAGAATCATCTAGAAGGATTCGTTTGAATATATTTGAAGAGGGTAATGGGTGCAATGTTTTAAATGGAGAAGCTTTTATTTTGCATTATTTCGATGTTTTTTTTTAGGATGGTTCTAATGTCTTGGATAATCCAATCATGATTCCCAAATAGAGTGAATCATCTGTACATGTAGAAGGGTCCAAGGAATAATTTTCCTTGACCCGAGTTTATAAGAGAATTAAAAAATGTGTTGAACCTACTCAGGTACAGGTTTCTATGAGAAGCAAGTCTGGGAAGGTAGATGTGGGTAATAAAAACAATAAACTTGGTAGACCCTCCATTAAGGTAACTAGAGAGAATGAAAGAAATAAGGATATTGCAGATGGAAAAAACTCTTCATATAGGAGGCATTTTCCCATTGTAAAGGATGAAGATTGTCTCTGGAATTTAATAGGCCTCAATGCACCTCACAAAAATGACGTGCTTCATAACTTGGTTAGAGATCATAGACTAGAAATTATTCTCATTCAAGAAACTAAGATCTCTTTAGAGAAAGTAGCCAATATTATGATTTTTAAAAATGGTGAAGTTTCTGGCAGTAGTTCAAATGGTGCTTCTGGTGGCACGACTGTCTTTTGGAACCAGAACATCTTGTCTAAGGTTTTTGTAGATGATTCAGATAATATGCTCTCAGTTCACTTCTATAACTCAAGGGATGACTTCTCCCAGGTTGTCACTAACATCTATGCCCCTAATAATAAAAGTCCAAGGTCTAAATTTTTTTATAAACTCACTCTTTGTAGGGATTTGTTTTACAAGAGTTGTTGGCTTGTCATGGGAGACTCCAATAATCCTTTGAGAGAGGATGAAAAACATGGTGGCCTTCCCTCACATTTATACTAACGATTGGACCTGATGGACTTTATTAATTCTCAAGCTCTTATAGATGTTGATCTTTAGGGCATGGGTGACACATGGTCCAATAGAAGAGTGGGAAATGATGTGATTTAGGCATGTCTGGATAGAGACCTTATTTATTATGAATGGCTTACTAGGTATTTTTTCTTGGCTTACTAGGTAGTATGAATGGATTACCTGATAGAATTTATTAAATCTCAGGCTCTTATGGATGTTGATCTTCATGGCATGGATGACATGTGGCCCAACAGAAGAGTGGGAAATGAACTCATTCATGCATGTTTTGATAGAGACCATATTTATTATGAATGGCTTACTAGGTACTCTCTCTCTCTCTCTCTCTCTCTCTCTCTCTCTCTCTATCTCTCTCTCTCTCTCTCTCTCTC
>MU224301.1:4402572-4418736 GCA_018584345.1 Thuja plicata
ACTGTTAGACTCTTTGCTTTTGATCTGGTCAAAACACTGCTGCTTTGATCTCCAATGATATCATTTTTAGAGTGGTATCTGGATGTAAACTTAGGAACCTTAGGTGTGACTTCTTCCTCTATAATCTGTGGTTCTTCATTTCATGAATCAGGGTCATTGCATGAGACATCAATGCAATCAAACATTTCTTCAATCATAGTATCTTTACTATTAGGTCTGGGTTCTTTTTTAATCAAAGGTGCATATTCATAGTACCTCTCTTGAATCATAAACTTCTCATCAATCTTAACATGCGTGCTTTCAATTATCTTCTTTAATCTCAAATTGAAACATCTACAAGCTTTTCTTTTTGTAGAGTAACCAAGAAAAATACCTTCATCACTTCTAGCATCAAACTTACCAATACTGTCATCTCTCTTGATGTAGCACTTGCTGCCAAATATTCTAAAGTATTTTACTGTAGGTACATTACCAAACCAAAGTTCATAGGGTGTCTTGTCCACACCTAGTCTCAATTGGGTTCTATTGATAGTATACACTGCAGTATTCACGGCATCTCTCCAATAGGTGTGTACCAATTTTCCTTCAATCATCATGGTGCACGCTGTATCAAGTATAATCATGTTTCTCCTTTCTACAATTCCATTTTTTTGAGGTGTTCTAGGGGCACTCAACTGCCTTTTTATTCCATGTTCTTCACAATAGTCATAAAACTGGTCAGAGGTGAATTCTTCTCCTCTATCTTATCTTAAGCATTTCAGTTTTAGTCCAGATTCATTCTCAACCTTAGATTTGAATATTTTGAACTTGTCAAAATATTCTAACTTCTCCTTTAAGAATGAAACCCACATCATCCTATAAAAATCATCAACAAACAAAATAAAGTACCTTTCACCATAGTATGATCTTGTTTGAGTGGGACCACATAAATCTATATGCACTAAGTCCAACTTGTTTTCAGTTGAGGTCTGCTTGCTTCTGAAGGAACTCCTTACATGTTTACCCATAACACATTCCTTGCAAATTGTGTCAACAGGTCTTGCAATGCTTGGTAGGTCTCTAACTTCCTTGACATTACTGATCTTTACTGTATTGTCAAAATTGATATGACATAGTCTCTTGTGCCATAACCAACTGTCATCCACTTTTGCAACAAAACAACTTACATTTCAATTGAGCTGAAAAATATTACCTTTTTTTTTAGAGCTTGATGAAATCATGTCTCCATCCTTGTTGTTAATAATGCACTTATTGTCTTTGAACTCCAGATGATAACCTTTATCAAGTAGTTGTCCAACACTTAGTAGATTATGGTGCAAACCATCAACATATAGAACATCATATGTCTTGTTCTTTCCATCCAAGGTGATGGATCCTCTGCCTATGATAGGTTTAGGAGTGTTATCTACAAATATAATCATACCACCTTTGTATTTGTATAGATGAACAAATCTATCTTTGTCACCTGTCATGTGGTGTGAGTATCCACTATCAATGATCCAATTAGTTCTGACATCTACTTTGGAAATCAAGGATAACTCTTGTTCTTCTTCTTTATCTACAATGTCCATTTCTTCAAGCAACCTTTCCATGTCTCTAAGGGAAATGAATCCAATTTCATCTTCTCCTGAATCTTCATCAGTTACACCTTCTTCAGCATGGTAACATTCCTTCCTATATTTGGGTTTGTAATCAAATCTGAACTTCTTGACTCTTGTGGGATATTTAGATGCAAAGTGACCAATCTTATTACATGAAAAACACTTGAATGGAAGCTTTCCTTCATACTTTCCTTTTCCTTTCTTTTCTCTCTTAGCAATCATGGAAATTATCTCTTTTAGCTTTTCATCAGTTTCTTCATTCTCATTATGACTAGAGATGTGTGAGGATTTCTTACAGTGGATTGAAGCTTTGAAGGATATTTCATTCTTAGGTTCAGTCTTCAATCTTGATATCTCAAATGCACATATTTTGCTGATCAAATTCTCTCTCTTGAAGTCTTTAGAAAACTGCATGGTCTCATCTAGAATGTTTATTTTGCTTTCATAGTCTGATGTCAATGTAGTCAATAACTTGTCCATTATGTCTTCTTCTGAAATTTCTCCTCCATTGTTTCTAATTCCAGATACTGCTTCATTTATCCTCTGATTATAAGATCTAATGTTTTCTTCAGGTAACATTTCAAGAATATTATATTTTTTTTTCCATGTCTTTTTGTGTGCATTCTTTGCTTGGATGTCTCCTTCAAACATATCTTCCAAATACTTCCATATGGTATAATCTCGATCAACTTTCTTGATCTCATAAAATTCACTGTCAGATAGGGCACTAATAAGGGCTTCTTTAGCAATAGCATTTTCTGTAAATACCTCCTTCTGTTTGTTTGTAGCATCATCCTTTGTAAGGTCTTTTAAAGAGGGAATATCAACTTCTTGTGTAGCAATCTCAAAGATCTCAAAGCCAACACATTGTAGATGTGTTATCATTTTGTTCTTTCAATCCAGATAGTTCTCTCCATCGAACTTAGGACTCTCTTTTCTGAAGTATGCCAACTGATCTACCTTAAGCTGTTAGGATTTCTCTCCAAGGCACTTGGCTCTGATACCAATTGTTAGAACACTTCAGGGATAACTGAGAGGGGGGGGGGGTGGATCAGTTATCAACAACTTTATCTTTTTCTTATACTTATTAATCCAGATTGATACAAAGTAAATGTACATTCAGATAACACATTACACAACACATCAATTTGGTTATGGGGAAACCAAATGGTAAAAACCCCGGTGGGAATTAGTACCCACAAAGAACTATACTGGTTTATAGTAATCCCTGTTAAAAGATCATACAACCATGTTAGGAGTTGTTCATTACAATGCAGTAGTATAGTGACTTGGTTAAGGGTCTGACCCTGTTAGGAGTCTTTTATAATAACCCTGTTAGGTGTGGTGGACTCACTATCCAAGGACTCACTATCCAAGTGCTGAAGGCTACAACCTTCTGGTTATTTGAATTACACTATATCAACAAGATGAACTGCTATTTGTGACACTGCTTGTCTGATCAGTTCCTTTTGTGCGCTGATGCTTTAACCTCTTGTAAAGAACTCCAAAAATCTTCTTTGTGTTATGAAAGCTTCTACTTCAATATCTATATTATCAACATATGATAAATATAGCTCTATCACTTTAACACTCTGCTCTGCTTTTCTTATCTTTGGCTTTCGCAACTCTTCTCTTCTCAAATGACCTTCTATAAGTACATACTCCAAGTATGAGATCATGGGACCTGTTAGACAACTCTTCATAACATCCTTGTCGGCTCTACTAAGCGCGCAAGCATAATTACAACCACGCAAGTACAAACTAAATAGACATGTCGCTTCACTAAGTCAACTTCACCAATTTAACCATAACTTTGCAATCTTCTTGAAATACATTTGGCACCTTTGGATTAATATCAAAAACTCATAACTAATCATGAATATACACACACATATCCTGAGGATAGGTGCAACTCAATAAACATGTTACATACGTCGACCTTAAACCGTTATTCCTCCAGAACTGTAACTGTCAATAACAAAATTACATATCTTTATTGAAACATCATATCTAGGTCTGCGTGTATGAACATAGCATAATAAACATGTCAAAAAACATATGTCGACCTTAAACCGTTATTCCTCTAGAAATGTAACTGTCAATAACAGAATTACATATCTTTACTGAAACATCATATCTGGGTCTACGTGTATGAACATAGCATAATAAACATGTCAACAACATGTATCTATCCATGCAAGTCTTCGTCTCATCATATGGATAAGTACATACAGAAGTACTACTATGTAGTATATGTTTTCATCAATGAAAAACATAAATTCAATCAACTGTTCAGAATCAAATCTCCAACACCAAGGCCTATGAAATGGTGGATTGTGGGTTCTTGTAGGATATTTTGAAGGATTTTTGGTTCGGAGCCAACATAATTCAGCTTTTTAGTCAATTGTTTGGATTAGTTTTGTCTTTTTTTATTGTTAATAGTTTTGCTTCTCATTTCTTTAAATATTCCTAAGGACTAAGGCAAGGGGATCCTATTTCTCCTATACTTTTCACTATTCTTACAAAGAGTCTGGGTGTGTTTATTCAGAAATACATTAAGGAAGGGAAACTTCAAGGACTTAAACCCACTTCTACTCCTCTCATTTGTTCTCACGAGAAATTTTTTGATGAAACCATTACCATGGGTGAAGCTTTGGTCAAAGAATCCAGATCAATGAAATTTTCCCTCAAAACCTATAAGGAAGCTTCAGGTCAAAAGATTAACTCAGCCTAAATTCTCTATTTTCTATTAACACTCTAGCGGAAAGGCAAGCTAAAATTGTTAAAATTATTGGGGGTAGAAAAGCAGATTTCCCCTCTACTTATTTGTCGTTCCTCTTGGTCTTAAATCTCTAGAGTCTTTTTGGAATCACTTGCTAGACAAATTTAATAAGAAGCTTACTAGATGGAAAGGGTATTTTCTCAGGCAGAAAGGGATCATCTTGTTATTGAAATTTAAATCCTTCCTATTTATGTCCTTAGTTTGTTTAGAATCCCCTCTGAGTGTGCTGAAGCTATTGAGAAAATTCAATTTAGCATTTTCTTTGACCAGGAGATGAGGATAGAAAATACAATCCCCTCCTTTCCAGGGATAATATATGCAAACCAAAAATTGTTGGGAGGGTTTGGAATCAAACCCATTAAAGTTATCAACAAGGCCCTTTTGGGTAAACAAATGTTGAGAGTCTTAGATGCAGAAAGGGAATGGATTTTAATTTGGAAGAGTAAATATTTATATTGCTATTCTTTTGAAGTGGATTTTCTTGATCCTATGTTTGTATTTGGGGGTTCTTTAATTTGGATTTTTTTTCAACAATATAAAAAGTGGGCTTCTTCTGGTAGAAGATGGAAATTGAGTGATTGAAAAAAAATATTATATTTTAAGAAGATAGGTGGCTGCTAGATATTCCTCTACCTGAGCACTCCACCTTCAATGTGTAGAGAGAATATTTTTCTTCTACCTTCGGTGTTTGGGTGTATGATTATTACAAGGATTCAAAGTGGATAACCTTATCCATCTTTGCCCTCATTTATAAACTATTGATATCCTTTTTTCCTCTTTGATTATCACTCCTCAATCCAAGGATTCCTTAGTTTGGGGTGGTAATCTATATGGAAAATTTTCTATGGCCTCTGTCATTTCTTTACGTTACAACCATGATCATCGTAGGCCCTTCTAGGCTAGAGCTTGGTTGAAAAGTGTCATCCTAAAATTAATATTTTTTATTGGCTTGCCCTTCAAAACAAAGTTCTCACTTTGGACAACCTTCACAAAAGGGGTTCTCTTTCACTCACCGTTTCTATCTTTGTTGTAGGAATATAGATTCAGTGCTTCATTCATTTGTTTACTATTATTTCTCCCAACAAGTTAGGGATTTTATTCTCCAGAGATAGAATATTAGCTGGATTGTTCAAAATTCACTAGAAGATTTCATTTTTTACAGTGGAAGTGTCAAAGTTTAAATAATTTTTTTTGTTTAGTTTTGGAGTCTTTCCACCCTTGTCTCTTTTGGCATTTTTAGATGGAGAGAAATAACCAAATTTTTAGTGATAAGGCCTGTCCCACGGGTGTGAATGTTGAAAAAAATTATAGAGGGATTTTTGAATCTATACAATGTTGGTTTGAGTTTCTAGGGTGCCTACATGGATTTTGAGAAAATATGGAAGATCACCTATCTCCCTCAAAAAAATTTCAAACCTAGGGAAGGGCTGGTTTGGTTATCCCCCTTGGATTGATAAAGGTTAACTTTGATGGGGCTTCCAAAGTTAATGCAGGTAATGCTAGTTTTAGGGGAATTTCTCATAATTCAGTTGGATGTTGTATGGTTGTGGTGGCTAGTCTCCTGGGTGTTCAATCTAGTTATTACACCAAAGATGTGGGGGCTTGGAAAGCTCTGTCAATTGTCAAAGATTTGAATTATGATAAATTATGGCTGGAAGGGCATTTAATGAACATAGTTAAGTGTCTAGTTGGTTATCATAAGACATCTTGGAATATTGATGCTATGATCAATAAAGCACATGACATAATCAAATCTTTTAAATGTGTCTTCATAAAACATGCCTATCATGAAATCAATGCCTCCATGGATAGGATTCCAAATTATAGGGTGTAGTTTGATAAAATCATTACTTGGAAAGGGGAAAATTTATTACCCCAAGATATTTCTGTAGTTGTGAGATATGAAAGGACAATTGTGGAGGTTGGCAATGTTTTTAATAATGATGGAAAAGACAACTAGTCTCTTTAACCCTAATTACGACATGGGAACGTGTCTCCTTGGAAGCGAAGGGAATTTAGTTGATTTTAATTCTCACACTTTATGGGTATTTGGTATTGTTCTAAGTCTTTGACCAATTCTCATTCCTAGATATTTTATTGAGATTGATCTTGTGATGGTTAATTCTAATAAGATGGGAGGTGATTTATGCAGGGACGAGCCTGATGACTATAGTAAGTGGAAAGGGGAGCTTAAATTTTGGAAGAAGATTGCAAAAGGAAAGATCACACCTTTAATGAAGTGTCTCCAAGGACATGAAAAGGTTAAAGGGAACATGGTTATTCTTGAAAAATGTAGAGCATTGGGAGGAGGGCCATTTCTCTGAGTTTGGCATAAGGTTTAAGCTCTTGGCAGAGCTAATTGCCATGATCACTTGTATGAAACACTCCGGCATGGGATTTTACCATGATGCGAAGGTCTCAAACATAGATGTGAAGTCTTTTCCTAGGGATGAAAAAGACAATGATTTTCTTGGAAAGCCTGTCTCTGGGTATTATGATCCCAAAAAAATTAAAGAGTTTTGGAAAAAGGTTCTCACTATCATAAAGGTATGTGTCACTATTGATGGAAGGTTTATGAGACCGTATACTTACCATTTCGTCATCCTAAATTATTTCAGACACAAGAAGAGTATTTCCATTCCCTACTACATCTGATGTTAGCTGGGGGATAACCTCGATAAACACAATAATAAGGTTATCTCTCTAGTGATTCCAAATGGCCTTATCCTTCTTATCTATGAGCACTGTCAAATTTTGGCTATTAACAAAAATAAGAAAATTCTATTATTTCTATATGAGGGGAAACAAATGTTTCCTATTGGAGAAGGGGAATGTTATCACCATCATAAGAGATATTCGCCAAAAAAAGTGAATTTTGATGAGGAAAATAAGAAAAATGGCAATGCGATGGATATTATCGATGATGAAAATGGGGAAGAAGTTGGGGAAAGGGATGAGGAGGATAATGGCAGGGATTATGAGTAAGAAAATGAAGAGGGTTATGATGAAGGGCATGAAGTAAAGGAAGGAGATGAGGAACAAGAGACAGAGGACATTGCTGGGGAAGAGCAAAAGATTTGGATTCAAGTGGATCTCTATGGTGAAGCTTTGGAGGATCAATAGAATAAGATGTCTACCTCGGCACATGGCCCATTGACTCCTTCCATCAATGAGGCAAAGGAATAGATAAAGAAACTTCTGGTGCTAGAAGAAGTTGTTGATCCCTCCTTCTCACCTATTTTTTAGAGAAGGGGTTATGGTTTTAATAATGCCCTTGGTTAACTATGAGGATTCTCTGGATCATGATATGGGGTGCCTTAATTTGGTGGATTTGAATTCTTAGGTCCCTGATTACTTTGATGATTCCAAACTCCTGTTGGATAAGTCAAATTTGGGAGCTGCTCTAAAGTATGACAAGTGGGTTTTCCATAAAATAAAGATCCAAGACTTAGAGGAAACCATGAGGAAGATAGCTAAGGAGGATAGCAGTAGAAAGGATAGGATGGAAAATTTAGAACAAAGGATAATTGACCTGACAGAAAGGGAAAATAATTTAGCTAACACAATGAAGAAGATCTTCCAGGAACACTATGATGGCATGATGACCTCGACCAAGAACTTGGATGCCCTTATGTGATACATCAAAGGGAAAAACCCCTCCAAAGCATTTGTGGATGTTGATGTGGACTCAAAGGATAAAAATATAGCATATTTTGCTTTAGGCAAGTGTACAAGAGCCAGTTTGAACAAGAAGGAAGCTTCTTCTTTTTAAAATGTCTCTTCTTTGTGTGAGACTATGAAAAAGATGTTCGACATTGGTGAGGAGGGTGGATAGATCCTCAAAGACATGATTTAGGTTTTTTCTATTTGTTTTTCTTTATGTTAGCTTTTTTCAGGGGTTCTTCTCATTTTTTGTTCATTTTGTCTGAGGGTTTTGCTAGTTTTTTTATTGGTTGACTGGGGCTTTGGGAGTCTATTTGTTTTTGGATTCTTTAATGTTAAAACTTCAGTAAAGCTGTAAAGGGTTGCGGGGTCTCTTCAAAACTTGATTTTTATTTAATCCAAAACACAAGCAATATTTTCAATATATGTGCAAATATGATAATATTATCTTCAAACAAGTGATGGACAATAATGGAGCCATTTACCCTAAAACACATAACCTTTATGTCACCATATATAAATATTTGTGTTTACCGCCAAATGATTGCAAATATTCTTCTTTTGTAAACTTATAACTCCCACCATAGACATACCACCATCTCAGTATAATCTGTGAATGCCTATTAATTTCAGTATGCTCCCAAAATAATTCAACTTTAAGAAAAAATTTTAACCCATGGCTAGAATCCTCACATCAACTTAGTCTTTGGACACCTATAGAGAAAAAAATGTCACTTTTCTGGCCTTCACCTAGGGTTGAATTAAACTTCTTTCTACCAATCCCCAATCTCATTAACTGAAAAACTTGATATTTAAACATAGGATCATAAAAGCACTCTTTCATATTTCATCAATCCACAACCGAGTAGCATAAATTGTGGCATTCAACAAATAAAATATAGAGATAGGAGAGAAAATCTCTTTGAAGAAGTTAAAGGAGGACACTACAGTGTCATTGATGCACTACATCATACTAGTGAGGAGTACATTGTTGAGCACAATGGACATATATTGAAGGAAGAATAATCATGAAAAACTAAGGTGGCCACCTATCACTAGATTTGATGATGTCAAGGTTTCAATCTATGAAAATGAAAAGGCACCTCAAGACCTTCATCGTGGCAGCAACATTTCAAAGGTGTCTCATGCCTTCAATTTTATGTGTCCTTCTATGTTAGACAACAATAGAAAATTTATCATCTTCAAATAATTATCCACATTTTTATGCAGAGGCACGCAAGAGAAAAATTTATTTGAAAAAATGTAGCGAGAAAGAAACTAGAAGTGATTGAATGAAAAAGAAGATATATTTTTCTTTTAAATAGATTCCTTACAATGATATCTAAGAGGCTTTATATAGCCTTATTTTCCCTTACAAAAACTAATTATGAGAAATAACTTCCCAGGAGCTAACGTTTTTATTATTAAACTAATTTATTTTATTTAATCTAAACCTAGTAACTAACCCAATTAATGTAATAAATCCAATAATTAAAACAAAAATCAAACCCTAATTCACCATATTTATCAAGAACTAGGTCAAAAAAACCTAATTCTCAAACATTCAAATCTTAGTACTACAATCAACCACTAGGATCACTGCGTTCTTTCCAAACATTTATTAGATCCTTCACAAACACCTCGACATCATAATTGTAACCCTAAAACATTTATCGATCTCTCATAAACTATTTTATCAACATATCTTTACATGTTCACTAAGAACATAAAAGCATCATAAAATTAATTACACTTGTTTACCTTGTTCAATGCAAGCTACTAACTCATTGGGGAAAAAATCCTAGATTATCCTTATGCCTCAAAAAGCTCAAACAAACAATCAAATCCATCACACTCATCAAATCTGTCAGCATTTGATACTAAACCTAAAGAACATTGTTACCCCCAACTGAAATACTCATAATTTCCTTCCATACCTTTAGAATTACAAACCATTTGAATAGTATACACATTTCTATTTCCTTACCACATTATTATTTTTGCAACCAAATATCTCACCTTTAGTACATCCCTGAAATCATTCTTTGCTTCTCTGTTACACTGTCAAATAGTATAATATCTAGTCTTCATATGTGACATCATATCTTGATCAATTTATCATGTTAGCAACTGGAACTTGAAATGAAAAATTTAGACAACCTCTATATCATCTCATGAGGTGCGTGATTTCTCATCTTCAGGAATATTGCTTTTCCATTATTTTGATCACCCCTTATTACTAAAAATATTCCACAACAAATATCCAAACTACATAATTGACATGTTGACATCAATGAAAACACATCCAACTTGCCAACATTCCCCCCCTTTGGCATTGATGGAAAATTTTTATGGGAAATAATATACTTCAATCAAAAATCAACAATACTAACAACAATATCCATAATATATTTTGGAGTCTCTCTAACTCTTCTCTTCTACCTCATTTATGCTTTGTCACTAGTCCCCCTGGGAAAAAGGTTCCTTTGGTTCCAATATGATTACATGTTCTTCTATCCCCCAGTTTCTCCCCCTTTCATGTATAGTCCCCTTATTGACTAAAATTCTTTCTTGTGTGAAAGTATATAAACTTTCTCTTCACATATGCTCTTCTCTTTTGCAATGTCTCTTCACACCTTCTCTCTCTATCACATTAATATAATTTAAAATTGTGTATTACCTACTCTAGGCCACAAAACACATCCAACTATTTATCAAGCACATCTTCCTTACCACTCTTACTACTCCCCCTGAGTAGCTTCGGTCACTTTAGATGTGGTGAACATGCGTAATGCCTTGATGGTTAACTACCTTCATCTTTATGATTGAGGCAATGTGCCATCCGTAGATCTTACTTAATTTAATCAGACTTTACCCTAGCTATGTCAAAGCTTGGAATCACTATCACATCATGACACATGTCGAACATGCACAATGCCTTAATGGTTAAAAAACTAGCAACTTGTGACCAAGGCAAAGCGTCAGCCATAGGATGAAAAACAACATGCTCGGTAGATGAATAAACATAAAGTATTTTGGGGATATAGACTTAGGAATTATTAACACCCCTAAAAGAAAATTCTTTAGGAAATAAATTGGCCCCACTGAAAACCTAAAAGACACATGACTTAAGTGACTTGAAAACTAATGACAATTTATAACAAAGTCATGAGATTTAGGGTTTTAGGGTTTTTAATGAAAATGAACCAAGGGTTTAAGCACAAAGACCTATAGGGTTTAAGGATCAAGGAAAAAACATATTGAAAATCATTGGAACCATGAAGAATTTTGGACAATGCTAATAGTGGCTCTAACTAGGGATGTAGGTTTCTTATAGGCATAGTAAGATTCCAGAACTCTGAGATAATAAGACCAGTTACAACAAAGGGAAAAATAACCTAAAGTAGAAAAAAATAACTGAAAGGATATGTATAAACCAATTGCCAGCAAAGATCTTAATTTCTACTTTTTATTTCCATGGTTTGGAGTAAAACAAAGCCTAATGGCCCAAATCCATCAACAAACTTTTTGATCCATCTTGCCTCTGTCAAAAAAACAACTCTTTGCTCCTTGTACTGAAAAAAAGCTGACAAAACCACTTTCATCTGTCTAATCATCCCTACTGTCATATACCAAGCTCATCACATAAAAAATTATCATCATATTCATCCTCTGAACTTATATGAAAACCATGCAGACAGTGAAAATGTAAATTATGTGGCATATGCATGTTACATTCATTAGGTAAAAAGAAACAAGGATAAATTCAATATTTATCATCTTAAAACCTCATGCCACATCTTGGAAAATCACCATTGATCTGAAAAGGAAATCACTCAAATTCTTCCATATTGCTAGAGTAAACATTATTGGAAACATTCACATCAATAGTTTGCATATCAAAGGAAACACTATCATACTGAAGTTCATGCAAACATTGAGGAAAATCATAAATTGGCACATGACCTATCCCACTATTCATAGGATAGGAGACAATATTCTCAGAGTCTTTAGGATCAAGCTCGTCATAAAAATTAGGGACCACTTGTGGATCATTTTTACCTTTTGTAAGAGGAGAAATATAAAAAATTGGATAAGAACAAGACTCAACATTATCAACTTCATAACATGAAAAATCCACGTTATGCTCCTTCATTTCTTGCTTAGTAGATTAATCATCATGTATCTTAATATTGGTTTTCATATCTATATCAGAGTTCCCTAAAGAACTCACTTGTTCATTTTTGACATTATACAAATTCATATCCTGCATGTTTGAGGGAGATCACACATCAATAAAATCATCATTTATTTACATATTTGGAGAAACTGAAAGATCATCCTCTTCGACCTTTGAATTTGGAAGTTCACAAATGCTTTCACCATCTGATTTATTAAATTCAATCTTGTTGTAGACTAGTGATATGGAAGTACATGGTGAATCAAAGATACATATATAAAAATCCTGACCATCTGATATACATTCTTTGTCAAAAGCAATGTGCGTTGGGTGTGAGGAATGAGAGTTATCGTGCCCTAAATATTTGAGATATTCATAAGACAAAAACTTAGAAATTTCTTCGCTATAAAGTCAACAAGTATCATCATTTCCACCCAATTCTGATATGTAGTCACAATGAACATATTTATTTATCATTTCATTATTTTATTGATGAATGCATACATCTTATGCCTCATATTGAGAAGGAGCATCACTCTCATGATCACAAGAGATAGCATCCATACTAGACTCATGTCTATCATTTTGTTTTCTATCATTCTCAATATCATCATCACTAGGTACAACCTCATTTGTGACCACAGATTCAAGTTCTTCAACATTAGTTTGGATTGAAACTTCATGGCTCATGTCATTAAATACAAAGGAATCATCACAAAAAATTACATCTGCATCATAATTATCCTCTTGTTCATTGCACAAATCTTCCTTAGATTGAGACATGTGAACTATCTTATTATCTTGATAGAAAGATAAATCTTCATTCTGAATTTGAAACATGGTCATGTATAGATTCAATCTTATCATCCTAATAGTCATTGATTTTGCTGTCTGCATCATGGTCAACATCATAGCCACCATTAAATACATTATGAGATTTAGATTTTTCAATCAATTTTATCCATTTATTAGTGTTCTCAATACCATTTTTCTTAGAGGAAACTAACCAATGGATTGATTTAGGAAAAAAAGGTTCTTGAAACAAACTAGTATATGTAGACATTTCAAGATTTTGAAGTTCATCATACACTTTAGAGAATATTTCATAAAACAAAAGCTTTTATTTCTCCTTTATTCTTCCTACCTTTTTCTTTAAAAATAGTAGTGTTGCCTCTTGGATGCTCTTATCTAGATTAGGTGCAATATATTATAATTTAGGATCCTCAATATCCTTTATCCACTCTGTAGTACGTACAATACAGTCTACCCTCAAAGATGTTGGCCAATGAACTAAATTAGGAAACAAAAGTTCAAAAAAACACATAAACCTAAAATGACTCATGAGGATAGAAAGGAATATCCAAATCCGTTATTATTGCAAAAAACCTTTTGTAAAATAAAATTTAAGATTCTTCCACCTTCCTTTTCATTATTTGGTGTAAAAACAAAGTAACTATTTCCTGCATCTCTAAATCTTCTTCAGAAAGTTTGTTATCATCTGAATCTGGAAAAGGTATTCTATATAAAGATATAGTAGAATGATCACTATCCTATATGTCCCCATATTTCTCTTTAATACAATCCTTTATTTCATCGATAGATCCTACTGAATCACGAGGTAATGCCTTAACCCAATCCCTAGCATCCTCAACTAGATTTTGAACAAAAAGATGCATCAAGACATCCTAATTTATGATGTTATAGTTAGATATCAGTAAACTTCCTTAAGTTCTTTTCACAAGTGACGATATTGTTTCCATCAAACTTGGGAAGTTTAACTCTAATTTTATTTGGAATATCGTTAGGATAACTAGGGATACCATTAAAATTTATAGCTCCATACAACATACTTTTATACTACTGTGACATCTTGGTGAGAAAGATAGTAAAAAATTTCCTCTTTCTTCCCTCACAATTAGTGCTAACTATTTAATAGGGAAAAACTTAAGAACTTATTTTTATGGAACAAAAAAATATCTAATGAAAACAAAATACATGGATTTGATGGAATCAGTGAAAAACTTTGATCTGAAGTCACCTTCAAATCACTTTAAAAAACTTTAGTAGAGTCATCACTGTAGATCTTATGGTAAGACATATATTCAATTAGTTTCAAAACACTTAGTCATTCAGTGTCACCCAAGTATATAGATTTACCTGAGTATATAATGTCACCCGAGTGTTTAGAATCACCTAAGTGTTTAGTATCACCTGAGTGATAGTTTATCACCCGAGTAGTCTTTTGGACCCGAGTGAAAGTTTGAAGCGAACTTTGCATATATTGTTAAATATATATTTATTTATTGCAAGCCGACTTACAAAATTATTTTTTGGATAAAGATATATATGTAAGATAATTTTTTTTTCCAATATGAAGAGTGTATGAATGTATAATCAGAAGATAGATATGATTATGTGAATGGCAGTTTCAATTAAGTGAAGAAGTATTCAGGACAACAGAGACTTATCTAACACATTTAGGTGATCAGTTATTTTAAAAGGATCTTATTCAACAATCATAGTTGCATAGAGCAGATCATCAACTAGTTTATTCTCACAGGTGGATCAACAAAATCCTTTAACAAGGTGGACCTAACAGTCCTTTCTTTAAATATCTTAACAGAGTTCCATAACTTATTGTATTGTACAAAATCCTTTAACAAGGTGGACCTAATAGTCCTTTCTATGCTCCTAACAGGGCAGACCATTAGAAGTGGTCATTTTAAGCTTTAACAGGATAAATTTATACTTTAGTACAAAAGCTTGTGGGTATCATCCCGACCCCAATTTTAGTTTCTCTTGGAAGGTTTCTGGGTAACCAAATTTTGTGTTATGTGTTGTATTTGATTCTTTACTTTCAAGTTATATTCATGAAAACAAATAAGCTAATCTAATTGAGGATTAAAAGGATTAAGTTTTATTGGTTCATGATTCACCCCCCTCCTAGTCATTGGGCACATCATATAAATCAAACAATTGGTATAAGAGAAAAGGTTCTCTTATCTTTAATTTAACAGGTTGAGAAAAGATCAGAGGTTATGAAAACATTCATACTGAAGAAAGCTATTGAGAATGAAAAAATAGATCTAAAAGTGGCGATGGATCATATCATAAAACTTAAGGGATAGCTCTCTCTTTACCTAAAAAGAATAAAAGAATTAGTAGTGCATGTTAGGGATTTTTCTTGTATGAATCACAATGCTTGAAATGTCTATGTGAACCTTGTACCTTCTACTCTTGATTCAGAGACAAGAAAAGCCTAATTGCTAAGGACTAGAAAAGGTCCTTCTTCATTTTTGAGTTCCACAACTACTCAGGCAGGTTTTACCTTTAATGATGGTTGTTAACACAGTATTTGTTGATGTGGACACTGGTTAAATATGTATCTTTACTGAAACAACTTATGAATAATCTTGCTGATGATCAAGCATAATCATAAACAAGATATTACCATGCAAATCATAGCTATTGACATAATAATAACCAGTGAGAAAAGGATTCTCATCCTTATTCCTTTTCTTGATAGGAGGGACAACCTAAATGATTCTCTCTTCAAGGAATCAATAACATGGACAGGAAATGGCTGAGAGTTCACAGTTGAAGGGAGCAGAAGAGCAACATATCATTGATTTAACAGTTGCTACACAGCCAGATGATTTGGAAGAGCCTGCAGCTAAGAGGCAGAAATTAGAATTGGGCTAACCTTCAGGAGAAGGCCAAAAGATGAAAAAAGACAAGGTTAAGGCCTTGATACCAGGTACTAGGTTGTATGATCACAACCTGAGGAAAGCAATCAGGCAAGGAAAGAAGAAGATGCCTGATCCAGAGGACAAAGTTGATCTTCCACTGAGGACATGTGTGGATGAAAGACTGCTTAACCAGCAGAAGTTCCTAAATGATGACAACTTTGTCAAAACAAAGGAATTCAAGGATTTCCT
>MU224301.1:4436854-4514799 GCA_018584345.1 Thuja plicata
CCAAACCTCCAAAAAAAAAATCTTAAAGTTTGCACTGCAACTATTTTATTCTCTTCTCAAACTAGACAATGTAAAAAAACTAAAAGTACCCTTTTCTAGATCTTAGACCTGTGATTTTTGACATATAAATTTTATATTGTTTCCATGAAAAAACATTGAACAAATTTGTTAAAAACTACATGTAGGTTATTAAAGCTTTCAAAAGTCGTTGATTCGGTTAATATAACAAAATTCTAAATCAATTCAGAAATTTTTTAAAATCATAGATAACACTAGACAAGAGAGTCCTCTTCAATAATATATAATTTTTTTTTGTTTTTGGTATAGTTTTGATAGGGGAAAAATGTCGCGAGACAAAATCTATTGATTTCAAGTAAGTTCGACTTTGAATACTTATAACGGGAAAACTATACATTGAAAACACTTTTTTTTTTTTTTTTTTCTGAACTAGCTATACATGTCATCTAAAACATATTATGAAATTGCAGGAAAAAAAATGTTTTACTTATAATGATTTGGAGGGAATTAAACTCCCTAATTTACAATATTTTCTAGAAAATGAAAAATAGACCTTAAAATTTCAAAAAATATATTAATTTTGGTTCATATTTTTTTTGAAAAAAATTATAGGCATATAATTCATCCTATTTCACACATTTTATCAGTTTACATCATCTTTAAATTCTCAACAGAAATGTGACTTTTATGCCCTTGAAGTTTTACAATTTTGGTGCTATTAACCTTTTCCTTTTGAAAATGGTGACCGATTATTGTGCTTTTACCCATTAGACAATTCTTTTGTTAAGGAAGGGGAATCAAGAAGCTTGATGTTATAATTTTCATTAGATAGTGGCTCAACCATATCAGAACTGTTGATTCTATCCATTCCAATAGATGGTCACTCAACCTTGGTCCAAGGGGTGGTAACTCTTAGGAATAATAGTCCACAAGAACAACTGAGAAGGGGGGGGGTGAATCAATTGTGATACAAATTATTAAACTTTAAAATTTATTAACTAAAACTTCAATTCAAATGATAACACCGTAAATTCCAATATAATAACACAATCCTTGTTGTCGAGGAAACCCTGTTAAAGGTAAAACCTTGGTGGAAATTAGCACCCACAAATGTGTTGGCAAGTTGACTTCCTGAGGAAGCATGACTTATTTTGTGTTGTCAATCATGGCAACAAAGTCATACTTAAGTTCTCTTATGAAAGACAAAATGACTAAGTATGAAAATAGGGCAGACAGACACATACAAAGATCAGTACGTCAGCGCACATGTTAGAGATCACACTAGAGCATGTGTGCTTAGGTATATACTCTATGGTGTATATACATGCTAGATCTAGATGTGTAGAGTACAAAACATCAGTATGGAAAAGTTACAGGCAGATTAGTAGACCTGCAGTCCAAGAAATAGAGCATGGAAGCCGACTACAGTTTTGATCAGCGTGAATGATTTTGTAATGTAATGGCTAAGTGCCTTTAGTTATAATTTTATATTAATGTAATTAATGTTGTATTAAACATGCTTAGGCCGACTTGTTTGAAAGCGTTGTATATTTTGGTTTAAAGGCCGACTAGAGTCTTGTTTTGGGTCACGCCTATTCAATTGTAAACATATAAGTATGTAATGTAATGTTATGTTAAATGAGTCGATTATCATGTAAGAAGAAGATACAGATGAGCAATATAATGAATTCAGTAGATGATATAGCTCTTTAAAGGAGTAAGAGCATCCGCGCATACATGAAACTGATCAGAAAGCAGTGTCATTACAACAGTTCATTTTTGATATAGTGCATATCAACATTCAGAGGGTTGTAGCCTTCATCTTATTGGGCAGTGAGCCTAGGTAGCGAGCCATATACCTTTAAAAGGGTTTTGTAAAAGACTCCTAACAGGGTAAGACCTTTAACCAGGTCATTGTACCTAATTTGTAAAGACTGCTTCTAACAGGGCAAAGGAAGTTTAACAGTTTCATTATACCTAGTACAATATTTGTGGGTACTAATCCCCACCAGAGTTTTCCTCTGATCAAGGTTCTCTGTAATCATATCATGTGTTATGTGTTCATGTGTTATGTTTCTTTGGATGCACATTTGATATATGTTTAATTGGCTGAAATATAATTAATAGATAAACACTAATTCACCCCCCCTCTCAGTGTTTCTAACAATTGGTATCAGAGCTCTGGTCCTCTGAAAGAAAGTTTAACCACTTGAGGAGATCATGGACTCAGCTGAAGCAAAACATTTGAAAAAGAATCTTGAAGCAGCTCTTGAAGATCTTGATAGATTTGAGAAGGAAAATGAAGAACTAAGATTGAAAAATGATGGCTCTCAAATACTTATTAAAAGGGTAAGAAAAGATCTGAAAGATTTTTCTACAAGTGATCTAGCACAAATGGTCAAAAAGATTAATGAAGAGAATAAATCTCTAAAGGATAAACTTGAAGATCTGGAGGAACAACTTACAGATAACCAGAACACTATTGAAGACAAAATCAAAGAAAGCAATCAATTGGAAGAAGAACTTATGCAGGAAAACATGAAAGTCTTGGAATTGGAAAACATGAAGAAGAAGTTGGAATCTAAATTAACAGAAGAAAAAGACAAGATTGATAAAAAAGACAAGAAGGAAAAGACAAGATTCACAAGTTCTGATTTGATTCAATCCCAGCTCAATGTGCAAAGGCAAAAAGGGAACACTACTGGTCTTGGATTCAGTACAACACAAGATGAAACCAAATCATCACAAAAGAGAGAAAAAACACTTGAAGCATCTTCAGAAACTAAGAAAGTTGAAGATACTACATAGGTTATATCTGAACCACCTAAAAGAGAAATCAAGCAAGTTAATAGAACTTGTTATGCATGCAATAAACATGGGCATTTGGCAAGAGATTGGAAAGAGGTAAGACCTTTTAATGGTTATTGTTACTGATGTAATAAGTTTGGTCACAGGGCTATTCATTGAAAAACAAGTCAAATAAATCAACCTCAACAAAATCATAGGAATATAAATCAAAGCAATCAAATAAATCAACTCTCAAGAAATTTGCAGAACATTACATGTCAGATATGCAACTACAATGGACACATAGCAAAGCAATGCAACATGATGAGCAAGAACATTAGACCTCCTATCATTTTTCACACATGTGGAAAGGCTGGACATATCACAAGGTTTTGTAGATCCAAAACTCAGAAACAAGAGGATCCTAAAAAGTAACTATTTGAAGAGAAAGGAGAAGTCAATTTTTTCAAAGAAAATGAAGATTCAAGCAAAATATGGGTTGAAGTTAAGAAGGACAATAATGTTGACAAAGTAGTTGATGCATCCACACTGGACGCACCCTCTACTTCTGCTTGAATAGACCTTCTTGGTCTAAGGGGGAGCTATTCTAGCTCAGGACCCCTGCGCGGTTAGTGTACTCACTTTAGAGTATGCGCCTTTCGATTCATGGTTAAAAGCACAGATTATAGCTATATGCATTCATGAATTATCTAAATTGCATTGGGATCAAAGTTTGAAAATCATTGTCTATGGTTGCAAGCATTAAATGCAACAGATTGTATAAAAAGAAATTTGTGGTCGATCATTTTCACATTTACATTCGAGAGCATAGAAATTGAAGAGAATTGGAGCACTAAGACATCAAAGCATGAAGGCACAATAGTTTGGCATTTGGAGAAAATGAATAATCAGTTTGAAACAAAGCCCTAGCCGTCGTGCCTTTTCAGAAATTCATGGAAACCCTACATAAGCAAACACCAAGTAAGTATGGCAACCCCAGTTGTGTTTGATGTAGCAGAGAGGAAGAGGTTCATATTTAAGAAGCATCTATTCAAATCCATACTAGATGATGTGGAAGGGGCTTTCCCCAAAACCCCACTTGGTGTTGTTCATGTGGAAGATATCCGTGCATACATTTACTGTAAGAAAGAATCATTAGGAGATGATAATATAGCCTCTCATATGGCATCAATGTTAAATCCAAATTTCACATTCAAGGATGAGTTCACGCACTTACAAGATAACCCTATTTTAGAGTATTCGAATGCTCATGAGTTTGAAGAACTAGAATGGGTAAAAATTCTGTTAAGCAGAATTCGTGATGATCTTTTCTGGATTGGAGATGTCCCAGTTCGCATCACTATAGAAATAATCCATCAGTTAACCAGACTTCCAATGACTAGACCTCTATTTCCCACTAGCAAGGATATCAAGAAACAAAATGAGCAAGTTCGTTTGTCCAGGAGTGATAGGCGCGGAATGACAGTTAACCCTATCAAGGAAGATGACATAAAAATCTTGACAATGATACTTGGATACAAGTTTCAACATGAAAGCAGGTTGAATAGTGTCTCTACAGCAACAGTCCTTGTAGCTATTATAATAGTAAAGGATAACACCCAATACAACCTATGTGAGAACTTGCACGGTCAATTAATTGACAATATCAGAATCATCAAGCATGACAGGAGAAAAACATTCAGGTTTGGATCTCTGATCATCTATTTGTGTTACCATATAGTTGGAAAGGTTGCAGACCTTTATCTAGACAAAGGCAAACCTGCCATGACTCAGATATATCTTAAGGCCACAGTAGACAGAAGTGCAAGAGATGCAATGAATATGGATATAAAAATATTCAGGGTCAAAATACAAAACAGGTTCAGACTATCTGAGAAGATAGTTGACAAATACAAGGATACAATATGCTTTATGGTAGAGATAGATTGCACATTCATGGAGGTTGTTGAGCCTAGAACTAAGTGGATTCATCCACTAGGGTATGAAGTAGAAGACCATGTGTTAAAAGGATATGCGCAAGTCTTGTTGTCAGCACCTAAAGACCCTAATGAACCTAGATGGGGCACTTATAGAGAAAAGACCGATGAAGTGGATATTGAAATACAACTTGCTGCTAACAAAAGGAAAGCATGCAAAATAACATCCAACATTCTGAAAAAGAATAGAATCACACAAGAAGATTTAGATAAGGCAAAACAAGCCAAAATTACACAAGTTAAAATTGAGAAAACTGTTGAAACTCAGAAGAAGAAGCAAAAGAAAAATGAGGAAAGTACCACTGCGCCTACTACCACAATTGATCTAGACACATCTCCACCTTCTGTACCTAGAAATAAATCTAGAGGAAGGAAGGAAGCACCTACAAATCACCCATCCTCAAGGAACACTTGGAGCAAAGATAAGAATGTTCAAACTCCTCTTGAGGTAGGATTTAGACCCAGTCTAAATATCTTGAAGAATAGGATTGTAAATGAAGGAAGATTGGATACATTATCAAAATTTTATAAAAAAATATCAAGAAATTGATAAGACTGAGATACATTCTATCATCATATCTCATATGATCAAGTTTAAGAAATGAGTTCTCGAACTTAAGACAGTGACACCGAATCAATTATGGAACTTGTTGGAGATAGTGAAAAGACATTCTATAGAAGAGGACATGAAGATTAGAGAAGAAACTTTGGATACTCTTCTCCCTTTCTGTTCACATGATGAGAAGGCTATTCTATTAGATCTAGTAAAGCCTCATCTCTGTAGTAAGACAAGAACTCTTCAGATTATGAACAAAGAGTATGAGCGGGTTGGAAAGGAGACTAAAAAATCATTTACACAAGTATTTATGGATAGACACATGTATCCACCAACGACACCTACAACAAAAGTTACTCCAGGTCCTCCCAAATAGGCTACAACTCTAGTAATTCAGATTGCGCCCATGACAGGTCCAAAAGCCTCAACACCCACAGTAACAATAGATTTTGATACAGATAAAGATTTAGAAGACACTATAGTAGTTGATAATGTCAAGATATCCATGACTGCATCTGAAAAAGATATGCACAAAGTTGATAAGGCATTTGTAAACACTAAGTAAATGAACACAGATGACACATCTCTACAACAGGATGAAGTTCCTCTCATTGATCCAATAGAATTGGATAAGGAGAAAGATACTCAAGGTAATGAGACACCAGGGAAGTAAATTCATGTCAAAAGTGAATGTATAGATACCAGCCAGAATACTATATTCTCACCATCCACTCAACCATCTACCTCATTCTTGTCAAGATTAACTCCTGACTCAGTAAGTTTAGATGCATGGGGAGAAGAAGAACTAATCAAGATCAACGTCCTTGCCATGGAAAAGGAAAAAGAGAAACAAGTGATGAGGAACCCTTTCTTCTTGGAAACAGTGAACATTTTGAATGACTTAGTGCCTACTAATAAGAAAGTTGCTAAAGTTCAATCAGTTGATGATGTGGACAATATTTTGTCAAACTTCAAAACACATTTCACTAGCTTAGTAGAATCTGCTACTAAGATTGCAGAAGATGAATACAAGAAGGAGAGACTAAATGAATAGGTAAAGAACTTTACCTTAGATCTGAATTCCTTAAAGATTGGGCAGGCTATATTGAAGGAATTGGCAGATAAAGGAAAGAAAGTCATAGAAAACTATATGGATAGAGTGAAACATACCTCCGAGCACACTAAAAAGATAGAAGAAGTAGAAGAAATGGTGGATAACATAATAAAATCAGTTGAAAACTCCATGCAAGATATGAACATATGCAATAATGTCTATCAAGGTTAGCTGGACAAAATTGAGAAGGCAAAACTGGAAATTAGCAAGATTAGAATAAGACAAACTCAGTTGAGGAATGCACTTGCGCCATCTCTAGTAATTATTAATGAGAAAATAAAATAGATTGATAACACCATACAAACATATGATCAAGGTCCTTGCATGGATCTGATGAAAATGGATAAATTGACATATGCTTTATGCGCGCATCTTCAAACAGTTGATGCAATGAAAGTCTTTTGGCAGAAAGAGATTCAATCTCTTCAAGTTGTGTACCCAGAAGTTTACAAGGAGTAAGTATGTTGAAGACTTACAATTTTTACACACCTTTGTCATTAATATCAAAGGGGGAGTAGTATATAATGTGTATATGTGAAGAAGTATATATGTATATATCATTAAGTATTATGATATACAGTCATTTTTGTATGAAGTCATTTTGAGTAACTTAGCCACATTCCTTTGTTTCCATAAATGACAAAGGGGTAGATTGTTGGAAAGTTGACTTCCTGAGGAAGCATGACTTATTTTTCGTTGTCAATCATGGCAACAAAGTCATACTTAAGTTCTATTATGAAAGAAAAAATGACTAAGTATGAAAATAGGGCAGACAGACACATACAGAGATCAGTAAGTCAGCGCACATGTTAGAGATCACACTAGAGAATGTGTGCTTAGGTATATACTCTATGGTGTATATACATGATAGATCCAGATGTGCAGAGTATGGAACATCAGTACAGAAAAGTTACAGGCAGATTAGTAGACCTGCAGTCTAGGAAACAGAGCATGGAAGCTGACTACAGTTTTGATCAGCGTGAATGATTTTGCAATGTAATGGCTAAGAGCCTTTAGTTATATGTTTATATTAATTTAATTAATGTTGTAGTAAATATGCTTAGGCTGAATTGTTTGGAAGCATTGTATATTTTGGTTTAAAGGTCGACTAGAGTTTTGTTATGGGTTGCACCTACTCAATTGTAAACATATAAGTATGTAATGTAATGTTACGTTACATGAGTAAATTATCATGTAAGAAGAAGATATAGATGAGAAGTATAATGAAGTCAGTAGATGATATATCTCTTTAAAGGAGTAAGAGGATCTGTGCATACACGGAACTGATCAGACAGTAGTGTCATTACAGCAGTTCATTTTTGATATAGTGCATATCAACATTCAGAGGGTTGTAGCCTTCATCTTATTGGGTAGTGAGCCTAGGCAGTGAGCCATATACCTTTAACAGGGTTTTGTAAAAGACTCCTAATAGGGTCAGACCTTTAACTAGGTCATTGTACTTAATTTCTAAAGACTGCTTCTAACAGGGAAAAGGAACTTTAACAGGTTCATTATACCTAGTAAAATATTTGTGGGTACTAATCCCTACCGGAGTTTTCCTCTGATCAAGGTTCTCTGTAATCATATCATGTGTTATTTGTTCTTGTGTTATGTTTCTTTGGATGCACATTTGATATATGTTTAATTGGCTGAAATATAATTAATAGATAAACACTGATTCATCCCCCCTCTCAGTGTTTCTAACAAAATGATGTGTTGAGAGTATAGTATCCCTGTTAAAAGATTTATCCCTATTAGGAGCTTATTACAAAATTATAGTACATAGTCCCTATTAAAGAACATACCCCACTGTGAGTCAAGAGTAATAGTGGCCTCACTTCTCATGCACACTAACCAAAGAAGGTTAAAGCCACCCTCAAGGATTAACAATCCGAACAAGTGTATATAATAAATATATAGTACAATGAACTGTCTGATAGCAATTGTTTTTGCTTGGTCACTTCAAATAAAGTACTATAATCACAAACTCTTCTCTACATCTAACAGCTAATCAAGCTTCACATAATCCACACTTCTCTATCTTCACATCACTCTCACATACTACTGCTACTTCTTTTCAAAAGAAAATATCTCTCATATTACCCTATTACAATAATTTATATGGTCATCCAATTAAGCTTTCCCAATATATAAATTATTATTTAACCCCTTACTAAGATACACAAGGTACCTAAGACAAGTAAACATCAATTACAATACATCAGATATACTCCAAGATCTGCATTCCATGCTCACAATCCATAATACACACTGCATCTTTGAAGTCAGACCCAAACAGGTCTCCTCCAGAATACACACAACAACTCACATCAACAACAAACTCACGACTATCAATCAGTAGAAAACATTTCTCAATTTTTTCTCTGTCATATCTTAAGCTTGCATAACCTGAATCATCTTCGCCTGTAAGATATACTCAAAACACAGAGACCTGCTCTATCAAGTATCACTATCACAGTCCAGAAACCAGCCTTCACTAAAACATCTGTAACATTTCCAATAAGCAATATTAAGCCAAGTGACCTTATGAATAAGTTTAGCACACATCATTCTTCATATCCTTATCTTTGATCATTTTGGTTCATCTATACAATGTTTGTACATTTGTGTCAGTCATCATACAATAGTAATAGTTCCAGTCTGTTCACTCCACATAAACATATGTTAACATCAGTGAAAAACATGAATCCCGACACCATCAGTAGTACCCAATTATGATATCATCCAACAATCTCCCCCTTTGGTATAGAAGGCAACATATGGGAAAATCCATCAACCCAAAAAGTACTCTCTCAATACAATCTTCTCAATATCCTCAACACAAATCTCCCTAAAATAGTAGGGATTTTTATAAAGAATCTCTCCCCCTTTGGAAACAATGGAAAAGGGTGCCATAACTCTTCTTTAATCTTCTATAAGGTGTAAATTTTCCAAATCTTCATGTCTAACAGCTAGGTGCAAAATCACCCAAATGTTCTCCATGGTGTTCCTATGATCACTCCCTCTGAGGAGTAGATCCATACATCAAGTCCAGCAAATGATATAGCTCTGAAAGCCACTATACTAATGCTACTTGCATCAATTAATTACCACTAGGAGGGGCTCTCACCCTAAGCATGCTTTTGAGATATTTAAAAGCATCTTTTGGTAAATGGTTTATAAATATATATGCTATATGTTCCTTTGTGCTAATATACTCTAGTCTAATCTCTTTCTTTTCTACCTTGTCCCTCAATAAATGATACTTAATAGAAATATGTTTATTCTTTGAATGCATTACAAGATTCTTCAACATATTCACTATGCTAGTGTTATCACAATGGATAACCACTAGCTCATCAAAAATTATTCCAATGTCCTTCAGCATTTGTTTCATCCAAACAACTTGTGTACAATTTATAGTAGCAACAACATACTATGATTCAGCAGTAGATTAATCAATACCGTCCTCCTTCTTACTTAACAATGAAACTAGCCTTTTCCCAAGGAAAAATGTTCCACCACTTGTACTCTTTCTATCATCAACATTACCTTCCCAATCAACATCAGTGTAAGACTGCAAAATAAAGTCAACTGATTTTTCATACAATAATCCATATTTTATTGTTCATTTCAAGTATCTAAAAATTATTTTCACAACAGCAAGGTATGTCTCTTTAGGATCTACTTGATATCTTTCCAAAATTCCAATTGCATTGGAAATATCTAGTCTGGTGTGAGTTAGTTATTGTAGACCACGAATCATCAATCTGTGCTTTATCTAAAAACACTTTGAGTCTCATCAATACTAGTCAGTTTGTAACGAGTCACCATGGGTGTCCCAACAGGTTTACAATCTTCCATTCCAAACTTCTTCAATATTTCCTTAAGATACTTGGTCTAAGATATAAAAATACCATTCTTACTCTGATTAATTTGTACACCAAGAAAAAATTTCATCTCACCAATCATTGACATTTCAAATTCATTTTCCATTTCTTTAGAGAACTTTTTACTTATTTTATCATTGCCTCCAAAAATGATATCATCAACAAAAAATTCTATGATTAAGATTCCATCTTCACCGGTTCTTAAATATAAATTACTATATGTATTACCTTTTATGAAACCAAGACAAAGTAGATACTTGTCTAGTCTTGCATACCATGCTCTCGGTGCTTGTTTCAGTCCATACAATGCTTTCTTCAACTTACAATCTATGTCTTCATCTTTTGTGAAAGGAAATCCATCTGGTTTCTCTTTGTGTACTTCTTCTAAATCTCCATTCAAGAATGCTGGTTTCACCTCCATCTGATATATACTTTAAAGTCTTTATGTGCTGTATAAGTAAGAAATAATCTCACAACTTCTAACGTAGAAACAATAGAAAATGTTTCTTCAAAGTCTATGCCTTCTTTTTGTGATTAGTCTTTACAAACAAAACTAGCCTTATTTATTACCACTATTCCTTCCTCATCCATTTTATTTTTGAAAACCCATTTAGTTCCTATCACATTTTTATTTTTAGGTCTTGGAACCAATTCCCAAGTATTGTTTTTCTTTATCTTTTCTAGTTCTTCTTGCATAGCTTTAGTCCAAGATTCATCTCTACATTCTTCATCAGTAGTTTTCAGCTCAACTTGAGAAATCAAGCAAATTTAATCTCTTACTTTAGATCTAGTCATCATTACTTTACTTGCATTACCAATGATTTGATCTTCAGGATGGTTCTTCTTAACATACCTTAGAGTCTTTGGAGTCTTAGTAAGCTCATTATGATTAATCTTCAATCTGACAAGAAACCATCAAAGGTTCTGCAGGTTCAGTAGTGACCTCTTTTATCTCTGCAATCTATCCACTGTCATACATTCTTTCCTGAATCTGAAACTTTTTATCTATCCTCAAATTAGTGCTTTCAATCAACTTCCTTAATCTCAGATTGAAAATTTTATATGTTTTTCTCTTAGTATAATAACCATGGAAGATACCTTCAACATTTCTAGCATCAAAAATCCCTATCTCATCATCTCTTTTGATATGGCATTTATTTCCAAATATTCTGAAGTATTTTACAGTTATAGTATGATCAAACCATAATTCATAAGGAGTCTTACTTGTACCTTCTCTGATCTAAATTATTTTCAAGGTGTACATAGCAGTACCAACAACTTCTCTCCAACGAACATGTGATACATTTCCTTCTAGCAACATAGTTCTGGAAGCATCTAATAGTGTCATGTTTCTTCACTCTTCTATCCTATTCTATTGTGGCACCCTAGGAGCAGATGTATGTCTGAATATTCCATGTTGTTCACAGTAGGTATTAAATAAATCTGAAGTAAACTCCCCACCTCTATCTGATCTCAAACATTTTATCTTCAAACCAGACTCATTCTCAACTTTTTTCTTTGAATAAATTTAAGTTGTCAAATGCCTTAGATTTCTCTCTCAAATATGTAACCCATATCATTCTATAAAAGTCATCAACAAAGAGTATAAAGTACCTTTCACCATAATAATATATTGCTATTGAAGGACTACATAGATATGTATGTACTGGATCCAACTTCCCTTTTTCTGAATAATATTTTCTTTTAAAACTGATTCTAGTCTGCTTCCCCATAACACACTCTCTACACAGAGTGTTAGATGGTTTCACAATCTTAGGTAGATCTATTACTCCATTTTTCATACTTTCCTTCACAATGTTATCAAAGTTAACGTTGAAAAAATATTCTATGTCATAACCAACACTCATCAACCTTCATAATAAAACAAGAATCTTCAAATGTATCCAATTCAAATATATTACCTGTATATTTTGTCCCATATGTGATCAAGACTCCATATTTACTTTTGATAGAACATTTCCCATCAATGAATTTCAATTGATAAACCAATGTCCACTAGCTGTCCAACACTTAACAGATTATGCTTAAGTCCATCAACAAGTAGTACATTGTCAGTATTAGTCTTTCCATCTAGAGAAATAGATCCAAATCCAATGATAAGATTAGGATTATTATCACAAAATCTAACAACACTAACATCATATCTTTTAAGACTAACAGACTTATATTCGTCTCCACTCATATAATGTGAAAAGCCACTATCTATAACCAATTCAAATATCTTTTCAACATGAGATATTAAGGTTTTTTCTTCATGTATAGGTTCATCATCCTTCATATTAATAAATCCAATTTCATCATAATCAACATCATCATCCAAAATGCCTTCACTAGCATAATAACATTCCTTATCTTTTGAATAATTTGATTTGTAAAAATTAGGCTTATGTTTTCAAACCCTTGTACGACATCGAGATGTAAAATGACCAATCTTGTTACATAAAAAAATTTCAAAGGTAACTTCCCTTCAAATTTACCCTTGCCCCTCTTATCTCTTCTAGCGATCAGGGATGCCACTTCATCTAGCTTTCTTTCTTACTCATGTATATGATCCCATTCATCAGCATAGTCTCCAAGTTCTTCTCTCAAGTCACTATGGCTGGTGCTCGCAATTTTAAATAAGGTCTTTTTGTTTCTATGTATAGTTGACTTAATGCTCACTCAACTTTAGGTAAATAATCTCCCAGTTTTGCGGCCTCAAAAATAGTTAGCTTACCAATCAACATCTCTCTATTGAAGTTTGGTGTCAAAGGTATAATCTCCTCTATAGCTTGTACTTAAGTTTTTTATGCAGGTGTCAGAGATCTGAGTATCTTCACAATCACTTGTTCCTCACTGTAAATACCTCAAGATTTTATGATGCCAATAACCACTTCAGTAATTCTCTCTGCATATTCACTAATGTTCTCATCATCTTTCATTTAAATGATTCCATCATTGTCTTCCAATTTTTTAGCTTTTCCTAGTTTTTAAATGTATCTCCCTCATACAATGCTTCCAATCTTGTCCAAATTTCATGTGCAGAATCCAATTCTTTTACTTTTTTGAATTCACCTTTAAAAAGTGCACTGATCAATGATTCCCTTGCAACCATATTACATGAAAATAACTTCTTATCATCTTCAGTAGCTTTATCCAATTCATCCTTAGTCTTTATCTTTTACTTTATTTTTGTGATCATCCAGTAGTCGTATTGGGACTATTTTTTGTTTTCTGAGTCATGCTAAAAGTTTTGGTTCCCAGTGTCAGTTTGTGCCCTCAAGTTTTTCTGTAAGTATCATTTTCCCAAGAAATTTGGTTCTGAAAATGCATTGGATCCTTAAACCCTAAGTTTGATTGTGAATTTATTTGAAAAACCCTAAACCCTCATGAGCTTGTTCTATTTTGAAGTTACTTTTGTCGAGTAACTTAAGTGTCTTTAAGTCATGTGCCTTTTTATCCTTTCCTTTATCTCTTGATCTCGCAATCAAGATGGAATATTCCCTTTTATCTAGAAAAGATCTTTATCTCGCAATCTCCTGATGAGATTAAATATGTTCTTATAATTCATATATTACACATGGGTTGTAGATCCATTTTTCATCATATGGATAGTGCTAGATCTCATAACTTAACTCAGATCACGAGAAATATTTTGAGATTCATAAATAGGCTTTATCTCTGAATCTCATGATCTAACTCAAGGTTAGGACAGAGTTATCTTTTTTCTTTGTTGCTAGATTTTTGAATTGAATCAAAGTCAAGTGAATTGTTTTGAGACTTAGCCAGGATCGTTGATCTCATCTCAGATGTGTGGCTAGCACCAAATCTCTAGAAAATAATCAAGGTCAAGCTTTTATTCACTGATCTGGGTAGGGCCGTCGATATTTTTCTATCCTTGTTTTGATCGCCTAATCACCACATAATCTCCCAATTAACTCTAGAGTAAGAAATCATTCAGCGAATTGGAGTTTCTTTTACTTCCCAATCTCTCGATGAACCTGTGGTTAGGCCAAGTTTAGTATAGTTTATTGCGAGATTCAGAGGTAGCTTGGTCGTGTGATCTCAAAATGGAAGTGTAGTTAAGAAAATGGTCTCGAGATTCAACATGATCCATTGGATAAAAATCAAGATCAAGGGTTACCTCCTAATCTCAAGAAGAATTATCAAGTACAAATGCATTCAGAGACTTAGCGCTGATCATTGATTTAAGAAAAGATCTATGGCTGACATGTGATCTCTAGATAAAACCCGAGTAACAAGAATCATTCAAGTACTTGGAGATCTATTCAGTCATTGAATCTCTAGATGTGATTAGGTTCAAGCATGTTTAGTTCAAAGCCGAGTCAGGTTTGCCAAGGAAGGATCTAGATCATTGATTAGGGAAGAGATGTGCGTCTGGCATTGAATTACTAGAAAAGGTCAAGAAGCATTTAGAGATGATGAGGTGATAAGGTAAGATGCAGATGAATTTCTAAGTGGCAAAGGAGATCTGTGGTTCTTTTCAAGTCTTCAAATAAACTCAAGTAAAAATGTTTAGAGATTCAAAAACTTAGTTATATCTGAATCTCGAGATTTAACTCATAGTAAAGACAATGTTAATTTTTTCCTTATCCTTGAATCTCTAAATGAACCTAAGGTTAAGATAAAGGTCAGAAATTTGGCAAGGATCATTGATCTTATCTCACATGAGAACCTATCACTAAATCACCAGATGAGACTTGAGTTAAGAATTGTATTTAGTGACTGTGAGTTTCCTTTATCTTTGAATCTCTAGATTTGATCATGGTTGAGTAAAGTCAAGTAGAGTTACATTACAAGATTCAGAAATACAAAGAGATGGGTTACTTGGTATTAATAGGTGAACTAAAGGTGAAGCAAGGTTAAAATGTGTGGCCATCATTGAATCTCAGATTCAAATCATAGTTAGGTAAATCTTTCAGCAACTCAACAAGAACCGTTGATGAAATACAAGATCTATGCTCGTCTCTAGATCTCGTATTATAACCAAAGTAAAGAGAAAATTAAGAGATCTAGAGATAGAGGAGTCACTTAGTCTCTAGATACACAATGCTGAAGCTGAGTGTAGTAAAGTCCTAAGGATCTTGTTCTTGCACCATTCTAAGGAAATAATGTAAAAATGAGGGTTAATGAAAGATTGGAGATCCTGAAAAAGTACAAGTTCTCTACCGAGTTGTTGAAATGCAAGGAAAAGTAAGCCAATAAAATGTCATCTTGAGCATTTTATCATATTTTAATGTTTTAAAAGACAAAAAGAATTCATGACCTTTTCTACCTAAGCGTTCAAATTAAATTACCTGTCAACTTTAAGCACCACGACTAGCATAGAATTGATTTCAATACATGCAGAGTTATGGTAGAAGTGACTAAGCAATGAATTTTAGAGTTCTCAACTAGACTGATGCATTTATTATTCAATGATAAATAGATGCAACACTTGTAGATTCTTCTTACCAAATTTTTTAGAAGAGAAGAGAAAAAATCGCATAAGTTGTAGAGATTTGTGAAAAGAGGCTTGTTTCAGAGAGAAAGATAATTTAGAGACTAGCAGAGATGAATCAAGCCGAATCTAGCAAGGTTTCAGCCAGTGGGGGAAGCAAGGATTTATAAGAAGAGAAGAAGGTCAAAAGGAACTACTCAGATGAGTTCGTCACTTTGCTTCCTGGAACAAATCAGAATAAAAAGGCTAGTGACGAGTAATTATCAGACTTCATGTCTAATTGTAGGGACATTGTCACTCCTGGCTGTTCTAGGTATCACTTTTTTAATTAATTTTATAGTAATAAAGATAGGCAAATTCATGTCTCAAATCGTTGGACATTAGGCTTGGCCAATCTTGTAGTCACATATATTTTTCTAGATGAAAATTTTTTAGTTGAATTGGATAGAAGGTATTACACGGTCTCTAAAGCCATCATAAAAAAATGATCAGACAACCCTAGTCCCTAGATAGGGATTCCTTTATGAAATACTTTGGTATATATACCATGCCTCTACCACAAAAATTGACCTAAGAAAACTAAAAGAAAAATATAGCAGAGAGGTTAATTTGGTTAAAAATTTGAACCAATCTCACATGCCTAGATCAAATAGAAACTATACATCCCCACTACCACCTTCCAAGAATGCACCATATGAGTTCAAGGATCTAAAATTTTACATGAACTACTTAGCTTATGGGCTATGTAGGGTCTTGGGAATTGATGGCCATATAGAGAAAATGCACTCAGATTTAATAATGATCATCTTGGACATCCAAAACTCCAATGTAAATATTGATTTTTACTATATTCAGTATATTATTAATAGGATACATGAGGGCCTTATAAGTATCCAGAAGAAGACTAACCCAAATTTCATGCATTATTCAATTCTAATGCATTTGATTATGTTCCACAATATAGAGAGCATATATACTAAAAATTTGAGACCAAGGACACACTTCCAGGGTCAGGAAAACCCTGAGTAGTTCTCGATTAGGGTTTGGAACTATACATCTAATGAGAATGAGTAATGTGGTTTTCAGAATTGGATTGTACATCCAATTATAACTATGTTGGGTACAAATATAACTAGGTTGACAATCAAGGTGCTAAGGCATATAAGTCCTTATGAGTATGTTGATCTATGGCTAGGAGATCAAAATTGGGGAGATTTCTATTTAGAAAATACCTACACACTAATCAGGGACTATGGGTGTCCTCAGCCCCCACATATACTTACTAAGTCTATTCCTCCAAGGATTTCCTTAATAGAGTTCGTTTGGCAGCTCATATGGACAGACAAAGAGAACTTGGCCCCTCATAGGAAATGTACATTTACACCAAGGCAGTTCAATATTGTTGATTTTTCTATTGGGAAGAAGATCATGGAGGAAATAAAAAAGTTATTGGGACAATTGAAGATGACCATGGTCCTATACATGTATTTTGACCCTGAAGGTTTCATAAAAAATGCTAATAAATTGGTAACCACAAGCATAATTTCCATCAAGGAACATGAAGGGTGTGATGAGGAGGACGTTATCGTAAATTTTTTAGAGGATGAAGAGGCATAAAAGATAGCTGAAAAATACTTGGACCTGATACATTTGGAGAAGGAGATGAAAAAGGCAGGGATTCCTTTTAGAGGTTTCTTTAGTGGAATGCCTTATATGACCAGGGTTACAAAAATGATTGAGATGTATGACACTTTCTATAACAAGCTGGAGAATAAGATATAGGAGAAGCAAAGAGGACTTGAAAAAAACTCATCCTCTAAGTATGAGGAAGATAGTGAAGGAGTATATAATATATACAGTCCACCTCAGAAAGATGTGCCACCTCATTTTGAACAAAGCACAAAAACTTCCTTATACTAAGGAAACAAGTGAGCCTCCTAGGAAGAAGTAGATGATAGAATGAGGAGAACCTTGTCAGTCAGAAACACAAGGAAAGAAGAAAGATAGAGTAACTTCCCTGGTCATTAGTCATAGGGAGTACTACCACCAATTAAGAAAAAACATCTAAGAGGGAAAGAAAAGGCAGAAAGAGATCTAAGAGGAATTTGAGTTGCCCCTCAAATTATGCAAGTATGAAAGAGAGCTCTATTAGGAGGATTTTCTGAATAATTATGTATTCATTAAAAATGACGAGTTTAAGAACTTTCTCATTGTTAGAAAAAAATAGTTGTAGATAACAGAAGGCGGTACCTAAGGAGATGAAGCATTGTAGATTTTGAAAGCCTATGACCTTAAATATG
The DNA here is from genome assembly GCA_018584345.1 of Thuja plicata. NCBI lineage: Eukaryota > Viridiplantae > Streptophyta > Pinopsida > Cupressales > Cupressaceae > Thuja > Thuja plicata. Next base: position 4,454,978 of record MU224301.1, read on the forward strand.
AAACAACTACACTAGAGGAGGCTAGGCAATTGGTAAATTCTTATGGAATTTTTCTTTTGCCTGGATAGGATTTAGCTTCTACATTCATCATTGATCAGATCAGGAAGAAACCAGAGGCTAAATTTTCTTCTGAGACTCAAATAGGAGAAATGATAAGAGGTTGTGGATATGATCCAAGATCCCAAACTCTAGGTATGTGGTCATTGGATCCAAGAATACAAAAGCCATCCCTAGTCAGTGTAGAGGAAAAGATGGATGGGGACAAGATCATTTGGACTATCTATAACACCGATGATCTAGAAATTTCCCAAGATGTTACTCACTTTTCCTTCCTGAATGAGGCAAAAAAAGAGTAATTATGATCAAGATATGGAAGGCTCTTTGATGATTCAATTGGTGTCGAAGAGGATAGAGAGAATTATTTGATGCAGATCAAGGCATTGTAGAGGAAAGTAGAAGCTGTGAATAAGCAGTTGGAAGAGGCCCCCAAAGCTCTTCCTCCTCAAGCTAAGAGGTTGCAGGTGTGCTGACTGATGACAATGAGGACCTTCTATAGGAAAAAGAGAAAGTGGACAAGGATAGGAATGATGTCTCCTTATGTACATTATTGAACATCCTACATCATATGATAGATACTCTCAAGGGGAAATTGGATGCAGTGCACAAGGCATACATTAAGTTGCTTGATCTAGAGGAGTAAAAGGCCAAATACAAAATATGGACCCATTGTTCAGTGTATGGAAAGGTAGGGGATCCTTGTTTTAAATTTTAGAGGCACTCCAACCTCACACTGTAGGTCTCCCAGAATCAGTGTGCCATGTGGGAGAGATGATTGAAAAAATTGGCACATCTATTTGTTCTTCTTCAAAGGAAAAGAAAATCAAATCCAAGCAAGGTTGAGCATGTTTGTTCCTTATTTTAGTAGATTCATCCCTCCCATCCTAAAGGAAAATGATGAGATCAAGGTTTTTGAAGAGTGGAGAGGATATTTTGACACCTTACTACCTATGAAAGATGATTTCTTGATAGTAGCAAATGTCCTAGATATGGACAATTTTAATAAAGCCTTAGATGAAGCATTTAAATTTGAAATAGACTTTGTCAAGTTTTTAATGGATGTAAAGGATGTTCCTGATGCCATGTGGGATATACAGATGAAATAGTTACAAAATATTCAAAGCTTTAGTTGGCCAAGAGAGGATGAGGTCACACTTTGGGATAACAAACACCAAGTCCAAGAAGAAGAATCCAACAACAATTGATCTAGATGTAATAGATTAGGAGTGAATGACAATTCGCACCTCATCAATGAGCACAAGGAGGGTAATCATCATCAAGACTAGTGTAAGTTAGCCTATATTTACAGTCACTAGGTATCATTAAAAATTCAGAGGTTACCCTAAATATCTACGGACAAAGGTGACAAATTTAAAATAGTTGGAATGGTTGCATATCAATTACTCAATTTTATTTCTTCCACTAACAAGAATTGTAACTATCTTTTTTTCTTTTAGCACATTTTTCTTTTCCTAGACATCTGAAGCTTGTTGCATCCTATCTCTTTTAGGATTCCAAGATGGCTAGCGCATACTATATATATCAAGTTGTAATGTTTTGTAAAGGATGGTGAATTCACAACTGTGAGGCACATTTATGAATTTGTCTAGTTTAAAGCTTTTTGTTATACTGAATGTATTGAACTGAGATATCTTAATAATATATAGTAGAAGTTCTTGTTTCATTTCTATGATGTCTACATATGTTTGTGTTTGAGTTCTTCTGTATTAAATTTGTAACGCATTTTAAATACACAAGTTACAAGGTGACTCTGGAAATATTTTTAAGTTTCTTTCAAGGGAAGAGTAATTATTAAGGGTAGTTTTAGAGGGTTAAATGTTTGCATAGGAATTTGATACATATATATATATGTGAATGAGAAGATGATGTTTAAAGCATTTATTTGGAGTTCTAAGTGTGTTTTCTTTAAGAGGTTTCTGTGAATGTATATTTCATTTGAATCTTTGTCCTAGATTAGGCACTGGTCTAGATTTGAATAGTAGTTATAACCATCAAACCTTAAAATATAAACAATCCTTTTACATTTCTATTTAATAACATAGATGTTTATCATTTGTATTGAAAAATACAAGTAATTTTGTTGATTCCTTGAAAATTGAATCATTTGATTAGCCTTCCTGAGTTTAGAACTCGAATAGAAGAAGGATGAGAATCCTTATTTCACTGGTATTTTCTCTTGTCAAGTTCATGGCCTAGCTTGTAAAGCTGTACACAAGATTGGTTATTATCACTTGTAGAATGTGTTACCAATTGTTGTGGTAAAAGGTAGGATCAAATCAGTATAAATCCTTGATCCACACTCAAATTTATTGAGAAGTAGTAAATTGAAAAAGGTACACCCACTCGAGTCTATGGAGCTCAATGAAGAAGGAGGATTAAATCCTCATCAATTAGAATTTTCCCTGTTTGAATCATGCCTTGTGAATAATAGAGTCAAGCATTGATGCTTAATAAAGGTTATACAAGAAAAATCTCTAACAAGTCAATTCCCAAACATGGAAAATGTGTTCTCATCTTGTTCTTCCAACTGTGATAGTTTTCAAGATCAAATTTCTAACTATCCTTCCTATAGTAAGTCATCTTTAGGATCACCTCAAGCTGTTAAGCTTTCTCTTTAAGGACCAGTAGATCTGATAACAATTATTAGGAATAACAGTCCATAAGTACAACTTAGAGGGGGGTGAATCAATTGTGATACAGATTATGAAAATTTAAACTTTATAAACCAAAACTTCAATTCAAATGATAACACATTAAATTCCATTACAATAACACAATCGTTGTTGTTGAGGAAACCCTATTAAAGGTAAAACTCTAGTGGGAATTAGCACCCACAAATGATATACTGAGAGTATTGTATCCTTGTTAAAAGATTTATCCCTCTTAGGAGATTATGAAAATATTATAGTACATATTCCCTATTAAAAGACAAACCCTATTAGGATTCAAGAGTAACAGTGGGCTCACTATGTAGGCACACTACCCAAACAAGGTTAAAGCCACCCTCAAGGATTAACAATCTAAAGAAGTGTATATAAGAAATATACAATCTAGTGTACTGTCTGATAGAAACTATCTTTGGTTGGTCAGTTCCATTGAGCTACTATAATCACAAACTCTTCTTTACATCTAGCAGCCAATCAAGCTTCACAACTTACACACTTCTCTATCTTTACATCACTCCCACATACTACTGCTACTACTTTTCAAAAGAAAAGATCTCTCATACATACCCTATTAATATAATTGATTAGGTCAGCCAATTAAGCTTTCCCAATATACAAATAATTATTTAACCCCTTGCTAAGATACAAAAAGTACCTAAGACAAGGAAACATCAGTTAAAATACACTAGATATACTCCAAGGTCTACAATCAATGCTCACAATCTAAAATACATGCTACATATCTAAAGTCAACCCCAAATAGTTTTCCTCCAGAATAAATTTCACAACTAATATCCCCAACAATCTCATGACTATCGAGAAAGAAAAAAAATTTCTTGATGTGTCCTCTGTCATCCCTTACGCTCACATAGCCTGAATCATCTTCACCTATAAGATATACTCAAAACATGGAGTCCTTCTCTATCAAGTATCATTGTCATAGTCCCAAAACCAATCTTCAATAAAACATTTGTTACATCTCCAATATTCAATATTAAGCTAAGAAACCTTAAGAATATGGGATCACACATACTTCTTCATATGCTTATCTTTGATCATTTTGATTCATCCGTACAGTGTCCATACACTTATGTTAGTCATCATACAATATTGATAACCAGTTTGTTCACTCAAGAGAAACATATGTTGACATCAGTGACAAAACATAAATGTCAACAGCACCAGTAGTACCTAATTCTTATATCATCCAATAGTAACTAGTAGTGGAGTCAAAGGGTCATCCCTATACTTTTTAGAACCTCGAGAAACAACCCTTCTCTTTGATAGACCTAAATGAGAATCAACCTCTTTGGCCAAAACCTTGCTCTCCAAACAAGAATCATTCTTTCCTTGAAAGAAGGTTTGAGAAGAGAGATCTCTCTCCCAAGTAGCTTGATTATTTTTATTTTTTTAAAACATTGGGAAGCCATATCACCAACATTGTAACACCTACAACACCAGAAAGGATTAACTTCATAGACTAATATGTGGTTCAAAAATTTTCCTGAGATTTAAAGGGAGAGCTTTGTTAAAAAATCTTTGGTGTTATCTATCTCAACCAAAACATGAGCATATGTTGTTTAAAGGAACTTTGAGGACCACTCATAAAAAATCAAAAACTTCCCCAAAGAGTTACCATTTTCCTTGAAACAAGATTCAAAGTAAAATTGCAAAGGTAAATTAAGAAAATCTTATCTAGATTAGAATGGCAAAACAAAGATTTAGAATTCAAGTCAAAGGAAGTGTGCTAAGCTTTAGAATTAGGAGGTGTTCCTCAAAGTCTCATTGGTAATCACCAAAAATTATTTCCCAGTCATAGATATCTATGAATACTTCCATTAAAATACCCTTTGCATAGGGTAAAATTTGAATGTCATTCTTAAAAATTAGCTTGCAAGTTTTTGAAATCCATTGATGAAGTTGAGGAAGAATTGACCAAAAAACTTTGAATCTTCTTATGAAACATTTCTTAGAAAATAGGGCCTCATTTTATGTGGCCTATGATGCAATCTTCTCATTAAATACCAATTTAAGAGGGGATTGAGAGAAATGGAGAGGTAAGAACGATAGAGGGGGCTCACACCCCCCAAAGGTGCCTTATTGCCTTGTCTATCAGCAACCATCCCTACCAGTATTATATAAGGGAAAAATCCAATAGATTTTTGAGCAAACATGGAATGAGAGGGATGTGGGCCTTTATTTATCTTTTTCCTTAACACATAAAATAAATCCCCAACTGAATTCGATAGCAAAGGTGACATGATTGGATCCCTAGTATCATCCACAAAGGACCTGTCATCACACATAAAATGGGTGATAAAAATTTATGGAAAAAGAATCACACCCATTTTTCCACTAGTTGCATCAAGGCTTCTCATGTAGACCACAAGAAACCTTACTATTCACAGTTATCAATAGTGATGGCATCACTTAGGAGAATAATAGTTATTGAGTATTTCTAATATTTTACACTTAACCACTAGGGATTTTAAGATTTTTTTTTGTCGAATCTAAAGAAATTTGTTCAAAGGTTTCTTTAGACTAGACATGGTAATTTGGGATTTTGTATTCAAATCACACCTCAAAAACTTTGTATTAGATAAAAAATTTCCATTGTATATTTCTGAAAAAGACAGGTCTTATGATATTCCATGCATATTGGGATACATGTGTAGAATGTTAGTCCATAAGGCTTATGGTCCCCCTCCTATGTAATCCTCTTCTCACTAACCATTTTTTTCTTTTTAAAAATTAATATCATGTTCTCACCTCCTATTTAGATGGTTTCATACTAAAAGCCTTAATTTATTTTTGTATTCAGGTAAGTGCAATAAGTTGATTCCACTTCTAACAGAAATTTTTGGGTGCAAAACCCACTTTTGGAAAAAGATGTTTTCAAAAGAAAATTTCCACGAAATTCAAACCCCTTTTATATATGATTAAATATATTACAAATATTTAGTTTATTTTTAAATTTAACTAATTAGTTTAATTTTTAAATAATTTCTAATAAAACAGGTCAATTAATGTGAAATAACAAGTTTCCTTATTTTTTGTAACATTAATTTATTTTCATATTTTTTGAAAAAATAAATTATATGACATAAAACTACAAACGATTATTTTTACTTTGAAAAAAATAAAAACTTAAAAATGATGAGTTTATGAACTTATGGTTGCCGTATATGAGGGGTTTTAAAAATAAAAATTACATCCAATAAAAAAATAGTAGAAAAAATAATATTTCGTCTAATACAAAAAAATATGCCCATCAATATTGAGTATCTTAAAAGCGATATTCCAAAAGGATTAAAAAAAATACTTTAATTTAGGTCAAATTATGGTTGCCGTACACAAGCATGGAAGGTCCCAAAAATGGGAGTTTTAAATAGTTCTTTTTGGAAACACCTAGTGAAATCCAATTTTTATTGTTTGGGTATTAATATAAATTACATATTAGTAAACTAGACTTTGAGTACTACATTTCATATTATTTACTCTTCTTAAGGTTCAATGTTTATGTGCTTCAATTTTTTTGATCAATTCGGACAAAGTTTGAAAATTGGGAAAATAGATCCACTTTTTGGCCAAAAAGTAGACTCAACTTCTTGCTGGCACCCATTCTTGCAAAAGTATAAATCACCATCTCATGAGATTAATAATAATATCCTAACTAAGAAAAAAGGAGATATATAAATAATTAAAAGGAAATATTTATTGTTTGGGAAATGGGTTTCACAGGTTTAGCAATAGCATCCTTAATGAATAACAATGCTTATTTTAAAAGCACCTATAATAGTGATATTTATTTAAACTTCCTCACTCTTGGGAGAATAGTTTTCACTGGCACTTGTTCATACCTTGTTTATAATTCTAAAATGGCTGGCCAATACCTAAATGTCAAATCCATTAATCTCATTTCTCCAAATAAAATATTGAGATGTTAAAAATTGTTGAGAGGGGGGATCATTCTTTTCTTCAAGGGAATGGAAAGGTAAGAGGAAAATATTTCATCATGATTTATACATAGCTAAAAATATGTTAAGGTTAGAAATATGTGTTTTCATTGATGTCAACTTGATATTGAATATAATTTATGTTTTCATTAAGTCAGTTAGATAAAGACAATATGTGGTCATTGATGTTGAATATCTAAATTCGAGAGTAGTTGTGCCACAAATTTTTGGATGAGATATGTTTGAGTGGGTGAAACATATTTGAGAGTAGTTGTGTCATGTAAATTTGATTAGATATAGTGAAAGGTGGTTTAGAGATTCAATTTTTGGAACATTATTTGGCAAAAAATGTAGTGTTTATAGATTTATTTAACATTGTTATCGAATGGTTGATATTATCACATTAGTTATCATCTACTTAGTTTTGGTGCCTTGGGTTTGAAACTTGTACTCAAATTATTGACTGTGGTTGGATGACTTGTCTAGGTAGAAAAATAACACACTTATGTATAACTACAAGAAAATAATTTTAGTCCACATTTTACTGCATTTCCATGACAATGTACTTTAATATTTTGGTTGATTTGGAAGTTAGGTACATTCTATCAAGTTTTTAAGTCAAGATATATTTCATAAAAAATATATATAAGAGTTTAAACTCTAGATTACAATCTATTAGAACAAGGTATCTCTATTGGCTCAATAGAATGATTTTATTCAACCACAATGATTAAAATTAACTAAGTTTCTTTAAAAATGTGTGAAGGGTATTCTATTGGACCTACGAAATTAGTTTAATATGTATTAGTACTCTAGTACATGTTATTTTTTTGTTGATGCCATATAGCTGGTCTGATCTCTCTAGTTTTTACCAATTTAGTTATAGTTTTATTCTGATCAAGCACTTGATAATTTTTACATTAAAGAGATGTTTTAAAAATGTTTCATATGGTATCATTAATTGACCTTACTTTTTTATGATGTTTCTAGTATGTTCCCAATGATTAATAGCTAAATAATTGGCATGTTTGGAAACAATATTATTATCGTAGCTGACTTGAAATATTTCTTCATTTTTAATTGATCATATATCATTACAAAGGATGTGTTATTATGTTTATATGGTTTACTTAAGTCATAGGTTGATCAAAAAAATTATTCTATAATTGATTCTTATGCTTAGAGTCCACATATTTTAGGTCACACATTTTATTTGTTAAAACTTATATGTGCCAAATTAATTAATGTTTTATGATGTTGTGATATATAAAGAATAATAAATTATTTTTTTAATGTTTTAAATTTTATGGAGGAATATAATGAGTGAAATTTATTAGGATTTAGATGATGAATTATGCAGAGTGAGATTAATCAAAGAACAGATCTACCAAAAAAGGATTGCACTACAAGCATTAGTGATATTCCTTTTCTATAGTAGCTGATTTAATATGTTTCATTTTAACATAATTATATATCTCTCTTTAAAAGTGACATGTGGATGATTATTATTTGTATCATTGTATAATTCAAATTATATTGGATACAAAGTTTTGCAGTGATCCTCTTATAACATTTGTTTCATATATCATGAGCACATCCTCACTGCAATTTTTCACTTTGTGGATTTTCAACATAAAAAATTTGGCACTATTTTTGGCGCATGTTGTGAATTTGTTCCTCTCTTATCCAATTATATTAAAAGTATTCAATAATTAATGAATGCTAAAAATTCACCCAATTTCCTCTACATTTTTTGTGTTCAATAGTAATTTGCAAGTAAGGATGTTAGATTGGATGCTTCAGATGAGATAATTAGGAATATTATGGGTTTAAGATGCCAAGGGGAAAGGTGACTTATACGAGTGGCTTAAATGACTATAAATAATATATCAAACTATTCTCTAACTATGGGGAATGACTTAAAAAACACTATAAAAGTTTTAGATAAGAATATTTTATGTTGTCATAGCGAGTTGAGAGCTATCACCATATCAAATACCTTACTTTTAAAGGTAGAATACAATATTGTACTATCTCGAGTCACCTAAGGAATAATAAAATTAGAATATATCCATATATTTTTATTCCCATCTAAAATAATATGTGGTTTAAACTTCTCATAATGTGCTCAAGTAGGGGCTTATTCATATGTTGTATAACTATTACCTTATTTCTACACCTTGTTGAACCCTACTTCAAAGTAGAACACTTTATATCTTTCAAAAAATGTAACTTGTCTCCTATAGAGGGAATAAAAAGTGTGTTACCTTGTATAATGATACCTAATCCTCCTAAAAGGGAAACTTTTATGAGGAAATTGTCTCTTTTGAGTACACCTAATATAGTAAAAACTAGTTTTGGGTCATGAAGAGCTAACTTGATTACCAAATTCGGCCCAAAAAGTCAACTACCAGCTCGTAAGAATATATATTTTTTGTTCCTATATTAAAAAGAAATTTTTTAATTTGGATAAAGGTATATTATTGTGAAATATAAAGTCCACACTAGCCTTATGGTGTCCTTCACTTTGCTATTGTCTATAGATATTCAAATTGGAAGAATATGAAGTATGATACTACCATATCATTGGGAGAAAGGATATCCATGATATTTTACATGTTATAAATAATGGACAAGAATGCATTAAATTTTGAGAGAATTACTCCTAAGGTGAATAAATATGATAATTCTATTGACACTTCTTCCAATCAAAGTGAAATTAATGAGAGTACTAAATATCTAGAAGAAATTATGCCAAAATAATCATTACCTTTTTCTGATGCTTATAAAATCCCCTATGATGAATCCTTTAAATGCTTGGACATCGTCAAAATATGAGTGGGGGATGAGGAGGAATAGTGAGAACATAATGCATGATGATAAAAAAAGGACCACAACTAGGAGATTCAATCTACTAAAATATAATATCTTCATGCAAAGGTAGAAAATATTTAGAACTCTATAGAATGCATTGGTTTTGTTAGTAGTAAGGATGGAATGGCCTCAATTAAAAATCCTATTTGATAAATTGTAATACTCACAAATTACCTAATGAAAAAATGGGTGGTGAAAGTATTGATCATGAGATAATAAGTGGTGAAGAGAGTTATAAAGTATGAAAATAAAGATAGATTTCATAACTAGAAGAAGTGAAAAGAGACTGAATTATTTGTGGGATGGTAGATAACTCTTGAATATATGGTAAAATACTAGGAATTTCTCTTTTAGAATCCAATGTGTCCTTTATGTTATCCATTTCTTGTTTAGTTAATGGTTGTGTTGGTTTGTTTCATTTTAGATGGTGCTTCTAAATAACTTTTCTTATAATGCTATCTAAATTTGTAGCTATTATGGTCTAAACTATATGGGTTTCAAGACCCTAAGCTACTAATATTAGTCAAGAATATTCATGTATTTCCCTTCATAATTTCAAATTGTTTAGAAAATATTAATTTAAGGAATGAGCTTAAACTAATTAGATTTTCTTTATCTTTTGAAAAGTAAGAAAATACTAATTTTTAAAAAATTCAATATGCAATTTTTGACATAATATGAAAATACTTTTGAATCTCATTATGTAGGGTTTGTACAATGTTTTATACTTGATAAAAGGATATCTTTTAGATAAATACTATTTTAATTAGTTACTTCCCCCTTGTGATCTAATCATTGTGTACCATTTCGATTTTGATAATTTATTTGGTTCTTGTTCTCCAACGTTTTGAAATAATTAAATTTTGTAAGGTTAGTAGTGTGAAACAATAGTAACATCCTCCCAAATATGTATTTTAAGTGAACAATAGGTGTTCATGTTTGTGTATTTTACTATGTTCTTCTCATAGATCATAAGTACATATGTATTTAAGTCTACATAGAGACCACATAGGAACATTCCAACTTTTAGTGGCATCATTACATTATAATTTTTCACCTTAAATGAAGCTTCAACCTATGATGTAATTTTAACTTTAGAATTTTTCCAGCAGTGGAGGGAGATTCAATATTACTTGACATGTTACATTATCATATTTCCACCTTATGTGGGTGATAGTTTGTCACTTTAACTATCATTTTATAAGATCAAGGCACTTGTCATTTTTGACTACCTGATGTTTATCTGATGGTGATGATGAAGACCAAGTGATAGCGAGTATCATGATTGTAGAAAAAAGTATGTCTATATAAGGAATGAGATTTACACATAGTAGAAAAAATAGGTGAATTGAGGAAAAGAAGGAAAGCTGAAGAACAACTTTTACAGAGCAAAATAGAACAAATAATCTACAAAATGAGAAAGAGATCAATGGAGTATGTGATATCAATATTCAATTGAGCATAAAGGATCTGATTCAAGCATAGTGAGTTGCTAATGTTTATAGATCAAAGTTTACTGTTGCGTATTAATATTTGTAATAGAGAAATCTCATAACTGAGTGGATTTAATAGTCCTATATGTAAAACCTAGACCTAGGTGACATTGCAAAAGAGTATTTGAAGACCTCTAACAAGGAAACTCCTATTAGGGTGAAGATCTTAACAAATCTGAACTAAATCCCCTAATGGGGTAACATTTAGAAAATCTGTTTGTAATCTTTAATAGGATAAGTTCTTAATCGAGCGTACTTCAGAAGGGTACAATTTTTATTGTGGATTATGTTATTCCATGCATACGTGTCCCTACATTTTTTGTGAAAAATGTTGAGTCCCCTCTTCTTTTACTTTCTTCCTTTTCTTTTTGGTTTTCTCCTTCCTTTCCTTTTTTGTTTTTTGCTTGGTTCCCTATTTCTTCTAGGATCTTTGGGTCCCGTCCGGTCTTTGTATTTATTTGGTGTTTGTTGTTGCCTCTAGGAACCATGTCCTAGAGCGTCATTCCCAAACTGGTGATTTTAGATCTTTCGCATTTGGTGATCATTTTTCATTTCTTCAGGGCTAAATGATCATTAGGTATTTTAGTCTGGACCCCGGTTGCCAGCATGTTCCTAGAAGTTACTTTTTGTAACTAATGCACTTTCTTAAGAATTATTTAAGGCCTCTAAACTTGTCATTTTTACACTTACTGCAAGCTTCTTTTACCTTCTGGAAATTTTTTTGGAGACCGAAGTGATTTGTTTTCTAAGCTGACACGTATGAGCTAGAAGGTGTGGAAGTGCATTCATTGGTTCTGGTGGAGTGTTTAAGTGATAGAATGAAGTGGTTTTTAGTGTCCCCATTTGACATTTTGAGGTTTAGGTAGGCTCTTTGGTTTTCCCTCTATTCTTTTTTCATTTGGCCTTGTTTGTGTTTTATTCATTTTCTTCTTTCTCTGTGATTTTTGTCATTGTTTACTTTGGTTTTTGCATGTTTTTTGTCTGTGTGCATGTTTATCACCTGTTCATTCTTTTTGTATTAGGGTTTCTTATGCCATTCAGCATAATGTTATCCTTGAGCCTAGTGCATATCCTCCCTTTTTTAGCTATCGAGCTTGGAAGAAGAGCCACTCGCTTTGTTGGGTTGTAAATTTTGTAAATATAGGTTTTTTCATACTAGGGAGTCTATAATTTTGCCTGTTTTTTGTTGTGTAAATCATGTACATATTTTTTGAATAGCTTGTAAATTACTTTTAGAACTTAGTCAATGTATATTGTCTCTAAATTTAGGTGTGTGAGCACTGTAAGGTTTGAGTCTTCAAGTTCTGGTAGCTCACTGTAGGTTTAGTGTCATCTATTTCAAGTTTTGCGAGTCTGCAGTTCTCTATTTTGTTTCTCGTTCAAAGCAATGGCATCTCTAAAGGGTCTGCCTAGTTGATTTTTTCAAAATTAGTTCCTAGGGACCTTCTATTGCTCCAATTATTTATGAGGCTGTCAGGCCATGTCTACCCTATAACCAGGTTCACCACCTTGGTTGGTGCAGCCTTGGATGTTGAGGTGATGAACATGCGAGTTGCAAAGGCCAACTCATTCACACCATGTTAGTCTTTTCTCTCTCCTCCATCCTTTCCATATTAATGGAAGAATTAATTCACATGATCAAGCATTCAAAATTTGTCCCAAGTGGTGTTCATGCCACTTGCGCTAGCACAACTATCCATTAAATGTCATTACTCAGCCAAGTGGACATGTGTGTGTTAGAGTACGGTAGTAGGGCTACCTGTCTTATCACTGACGATTGTTGTCTTGTCAATTTAATGTCAAGTGTGTTAGTAACCATGATCCTTTTCCACCTCATGTGAACCCTTGTGGGTCATTGGTAGATCCTTGGTAAGTAAGAAATGTTCATGTGTTAAAATAGTATTAAATTGTGAGCATATGATCCCGTCTAGGATGCCTTAAGGTTTCTCTGTTTTAGGTAAATAGGGAAAATTCACCCTCAGCACCTCTAGAATCTTGAACCTTTTAACATTTATATATTAACAGTTGTCCGGTTCATAGGTAAAGTTCAAAGAAAGAAATAAATGGCTTCAGGATCCACACCTCCTAGAATTCTGGAACTCCCAAGTGCCTTTATAGGCACCAAGTAGAGGAACAAGATAGAGCAAACATTGGAAAAGCTTCTGCTAACCCTGAAATATAATAATAATGGGATAATGTATGGGTCCCAAATTGAGTTAGCACTTAAAGAGATCATCGATGTAGATGTTAGTACCTAGGATGAATTCTAGGGCCTTATAGAAATGATCCATCAACTTCAACACTCCAATGACTCCATCTTAGTTAACTTAGTCAAATTAAGAATTATTCAAGAAGTTGGTGTACCATGCTTAGTACAAGTGCCAGAGATAATGTTTCTATTGGGTAGGGGTTATCGCCAGGGAAGTATGGATGTTGTGTTGGTTTTGTCCACTCCCCTCAAATTCTCGATGTCCATCGTAACATTGGACCATGATGCTACTACTAGAGGGTGGTGTATCATGCAATTTGTAGGAGTTGTTTCTCTCACCAAGGCCGAGGCTCTCAAGAAGTATGAGGACATGGTAGACATGGCCCGATGCCACCTCAACTCATAATGGTTAAAAAGCCCAAAGTAGGACAACAAGAAGATGTAGACAAAACTTCATCGCTCCAACTTCAAGGTGCCTATCAAGGCTAGAATTATCTTCTTATGCAAGATCTTCGGGGAGCCACATGCCCGTGAATTCTCCCATTGGATGTAATATTTATTATATGGTATGACAACTAGTAAGGCATTCTTCAAATGGAGTGACATCATTGTCAAACATATAGACATCCTGATGAGGAAGGTCAATATAGAGCCAAAGTTCTACATGACTTCCTACGTCCTTTAGTCGCTCTCCCAGCAGTGCTAGCAGATCTGAGGTTTAACAATGGTTGGTGTTCTTGAGGAAGGAATCAGTTATGTTTCTCTATGGGGCCACTTTCCCTAAATTATGTGGGATGATATTTTCCTACATTTCTATAGATTCAACAATGCATTCATCTTTCACAGGACCAAGCCAATCACCGGTGATAGGGGATTCTGATTATCCCCATAGGCCATGAGCCTGGTTGGTGCGTGGTGGTGTTACTTCATCCACTTTTCCTAGAACACTTACATTCAGGTGTCTGGATTCTCTGGAGAACCCTTCCTTTTACCCTAACATTGTGTGGACAAGATAGTTTTTCTAGAGATTTATAGGAAGATTTTGGAGGCTCATGCCTTGACTGCCCTCAAGAAGGTCACCACCCTAATATTTCCTTTCATTTGTGGGGAATACTCTTTCTTCCTCATTGCGACTCAAGAAGCAGAAAAAGAGTTAAGTAACTTCAACTTAGTGAAATATTCTTTCATCCGCAAGGATTATGATCCCCTTGGGGGACTGGCAAGGTTGATGCGAAAGGGGGTAAACCACCATGTTTGACACATAGAATATTTTAGGTCCAACTACCAGTATGATTATGATGTCTGGACATGACATTGTACAACAAAATAACAAAAGGGATGATGGAACATCTCAACCTCTAGACATTCCCATAGATGTTTTTGGACACAGGGCCCCAAGAGGACCCCGAGTATAAAAATGCAGGTATAAATAAGATGGCCCTCCCTCTGGTGGATTTGGATATGCCAAAATTTTGGATGTCAAGGCCATCTTGAGAGAAGAAATTGAGTGCAACCACTCATATTTCAAGAAGGTCTTCCCGAAGAGTGTCCATTTGGAGAAACATTTTGTGGGAGTCTCAGATTCCTGGGCCTAAGAGAAATCCAAAGCCCATGGAAAGAAGAAAGTTGGCACCCCGCCTCATGTAACAAAAACCATATTTTCAACCTCGTTGGAGTAGTTGGGTGACAAGTTAGAGAACTGATAGAAATTAATGGATGTTTCTAATTCTAGAGTGACTTTTGGTCTTGGAGCTACCCCAGTAGGCTCCTATCCCCCACCCAAAGGTTCTCCAACCTTGACTATTTTGTTAAATGCAACATGTGATTAAGAAATCATCAGAATAGAGGCAATTGCAAAACCTAAAGTGCTAGTAAAAAGAAAGAAAAAAAGGCAATTCGGTCCTTGTGAAATAAATATCTAGTCGTGGAGCCCAAGGATGTACCTTAGGTTCAGGTACTTTCCTCCTCTTCTACCATTGAGAAAGAGGATCATCAAGAAAGTCCCCCAAAGATAGCACAAATCAACATCGACAACTTCATCTAGGTGGGTGATTTCAGAGAACTGCAAAGTATGGTTGACTATACCATAGAAGGAACAATGAAACAAGAAGTTGATGTTCCGATACCTCACTCAACAAGGCCAAAAAAAGTGGCGGCCCAAAAATAGGATGAGCCCCGGCCTGAAGAGGCCGAAGGAAAAAAGGAAATGCCACAAGAATAAGAGAATGAACTGGTCATGGAGTAGGTGTTGGATTAAGAGGGAATAGGACTTGGGGGAGAAACTGTAATGTTTGATGCTACACCCCTGGGTTTCATTGGTGAGAAAAGTTTGTTGGCACTGCCAAAAATAGTGGTCAAAAAATTCGCGGCTATATTTCAACAAGTGGATTTGAATGAACTACCTGAGCCTCCTCCGCCACATCACCCACCAATGGAATTCATTCTAGAGGGTGATGATGGGGATAAAAAGAGAACCCAAGTAGGAACCTCATTTATATAGTGGATAATATGTCTAGAGTGGGACCTAAACTGAACCCCAGAGGCACTAAAAGTTTGGGGATAGTAGTAGGCTGGCCAGCTACCTCGTCGTAGTGGTTAGTGGAAGACCATAAAAGAAAATCCCTAAACACCATCATGGCTCTATTTTCACTTTCCAAAATGTTGGCTGAGAGCCAAGTTCCTAAGAATCCCAAGATCCTTCGCAAAACTAGAAGGGCCCCAAATGGAAATATTGTGGCCACAGTTGCAACCCCCTCCAGTAGGAAAAGATGATTCTGAGGTAGCTACCGAATAAGACATGATCACAGAGGTGTCTTTGGGTGAAATAACTTAGTAGGTGATTTAGACCTCCTAAATGAAGTGGGTCAAGCTATTTAGGCCCATTATGAGAAGAAATGTCATAAGATATAGGAGTAGAAAGTAGCCAATTCCAATCTTTTAGGACTCCTGATAGAATTAGTGCGCCCCCTCACTTTTGAAACACCTAGATCCTTATTTACCAAGACACCACTACCATAGAACGATATTGAGTCCCTTAAAGCTATGAATAAGAAGATGTTAGTGGTAGATGAGTGGATTCCTCATCAGGTAGGGGTCATAATAAGTTTCATGTATGAGTCTCTTTGATACTTTTTCTGGATAAATGATTTAGAAAAAAAAATAGAGGCCACCATTCCCTAGTGGAAAGGAGAGATCAAGAAATATGAATATTGGAAAGATACCTAGTTAAAGATTCTAAACCTTAGGGAATACATGTTAATTAATGCATACATTCCAGGAGATGAATCATACGGGTTCCTCTGAACTCAATACTCAAGACTTGCATTCAAAGTCAAAATTGGAAAGCAACTAGTATGAGTGTTTGAAGAAAAACTGTAGGTAGTCCAGACTCCCTTGTACCAATATTATTCCCTCATCAAAGAGATTAGATTGGTTGATCATCTCAGCCCCGGAACTTATAATCCCATCAATTCTATAATTGGTAAGTTTGATGAAGTGGTCGAGGCTCAATTCTGGCCCCAGGGAGATGTTAGTGGCACCACAATGGTGGAAATCTCCCAAGTGTTATTTAAATCCCATGACATGTCCAAGGTGGATGCAAAGTTAAAAGATAAGGTAGAAGAAGTCGGCCTCCATTCTGAAGGATCTATTAATCGTCAGGATTTATTGAAGGATGTAGAAGACAATGGTATCCTCCAAATTTTGGAGGCATACAAGAAGTTCAATGGCCATTAATTTTTCCTAGACTCCAAGGATCCTTCACCAGAAGAGAAATACATAAAAATTCTTTATTTTTTGAGTGTAAGCTCCGAGCTCCCGGATATCAGGTCCCCAAGTTTGTATTCTTTTTAGTGATAAGTGTTGATAGCTCCCCCGAGCTGATAGATCATGATCTATAGTATGACGTCAGGTCTGTGATCATCCTTCTGTATATGACCAGTCACTATTGTCCTAGAATTTTCTTGTAGACACCTCCCAGGTTTGGAGATGGAATTCTAGCATTTAATATCTGGCGTACGGAGGCCTGCTCAATCATCGAAGCAAAAAAATCATTAATGAGGGTGTATGGCCTAGTTCACTTAGGGAAGCTCCATCACATATAAAAGTATGAGGAAACATTTTCCAAGGGTTTTTTTTCCCAGAGCTTCTTTCTCTCTTTCCTCTCTTTTCTTCTCAAATGATTGTATTATATCGGGGAAATTCTAACATCGCAGGTAGTATCGGCTATAAATATTGTAATATATTGTAAATAGATAGCGTAGGGATAGTCCCTTAGGTAGTTAGAATTTAATATAAATACAAAGTCTGACCCCATTCCAAGGGTCATAAAATTGATGATTTCATTGTCCACTAGTAATACAAGCTTTCAATTTTATACCAATCCTTTTATTTTTAAGTTCAGAGTTGATTAATGCTCTGTTGCGACTGCTAGTGTAACTACCAGTGATGATGGATTCAAAGTTAATGAAAGAATGGAAAACACCATTCAGCCCCGTGCTTTGTGCTATTTCTGGTCCTAGAATTAGTGATCAATTCCCATGTTGTATGCTTCCTTATGTCCTCTATTCCGGTTCTTGCAATGATTTAATGAAATATGTTACTTTTCTATTGATATACGTATGGTTGAAGATTGTATGCATATTTTTAGTATTTGTTACTTCTTTTCATCTAGAAATTTTTTGATGCTAAGTAAATTTATGGCATGGATATAGTTAGATATATATACTAACCCTTTTCTATATTTTTTCTATTTTCCTTGCTGGATATAACAATTTCTTGCAGGAAACCCATTACCATCAAAATCTCAGAGGTCGATGAGTCAAAACTAGCTATCCCCTCGAAATAAATAGTCACTTGTCCAACTTAGCTAGGCCAACACCATCATGACCCAAAAACCAAGTTCTTGGAGGCCAAGAGAGCCAACTCTCTAGCACACCTCTTCAGGCAAAGTTGGTCGATACTCTAGTATTTGGTGATGACTTATCTCCCCTTGTGTCAATGAGTTATATAATATGTGAATGACTTAATTTGATGTTTCTAAATTTGAATGATTTACTACTCCTTATATTATTTTGTGAATTGGTTATTTACTATATTCACTACTTGTCTAGTGAATCTATGAGTTTAGTTTTAAGTGTTTAAGTTTTTATTTTCCTGATTCACCCCCCCCTCTCAGTGGGACCAACAATTAGTATCAGAGATTTGTTACTTTGAAGTGATAAGTTTAAAGCACTTTAGTAAGATATAAAGATGTATAAGAGGGAAACCCTGAAGCTGAATAGGGATCATTTCTCTACATGGAAAATTAGAATGAATTTTCATGTGTCTAGAGTAGGACAATATGCACTTTACTATCTTAAGAATGAATATATAGCACCGAATACTGCGTGTTTGACTATTAGTGAGAAAAGAGAGAAAGATGAACATACAAAAGTCATGATTGAGATTGCATCCACACTTACTGACTAGGAATATGATGAGCGTGATAGTTGTACTACTATGAACTAGATGTGGGATAATATTGTGTTGACCTATGATGGAGATCATCTTGTCTAGAAGGCTAAAGCATAAAGTTTGAGAGAAAAATTTGACTCTATGAGGATGAAGGAAGGAGACAACATATTACAATATAGTACAATACTTAAGGAGATTTTTAGTTCTATCAAAGGAGCTATTGGTAATATAAAAGAGGATGATTTGACAATCAAAATGTTGAGAAATCTTCTACCAAGTTATGTTATTTGTTAGAGATTTTTGTTGTATGACCTTTGTTAAGCATCAATGCTTGACTCTATGATTCCCAAGACTTGAATCACACAAGGAAAAGTCTAATGTATGACGATTTAACCCTCCTTATTCTTTGAAATCCAAAGTCTCAGGCTGGTGTACCTTTTACAATTTAATGATTCTCAATAAATTTGATATTGGACCAGGGATTTGCATTGATTTTCTCCTTCTTTTTACTGCAACAACTGATAATACATTCTATAAATTGATGTAACCATTCTTGTGAAAATCTTTACAACCAGACTATGAACTTGACAAGGGTAAATATAAGTGAAATAAGGTTTCTCATCCTTCTTCTATTTAAGTTCTAGACTTAGGGAGGCTAACCTAATGATTCAATCTCCAAGGAATTAATAAAATTACTTGTATTCTTCAATACAAATGATAAGAATCTGTGTTCTTTAAACATAAATAAAGGATTTCTTAGATTTAATGTTAATGATGATAACTACTAATTAAAATCTAGACTAGTGCCTAATCCAGGGCAAAGAGTCAAATAAAATATACATTCACAACAATTTATTAATACAAACACATATGGAAGTCAGATGAAATGCCTTAAAAATGACCTTCTCATTCCCATACCCATGTATCACATCCTTATACTAATATTTATCCCTCTAAATCTACTTTTAAGATTAACTCTCTCCTTGAAAGAAGCTAAAAAATAAACTCACAGTTACCTTATAACCACTATATTTAAAATGCCTTGCAAGTTAAATACACAAGAACTCAAACTAAAATACAAGAAGAAATCTTAGATATGAAACGGGAAATTCCATTGTATTTTATTAAAATATCTTTTCTCAGTACATCCTGAATGAAAAAAAACTTAAAACTAGAAAAAAATTAGAAATCTACCTCGCAGTTGTAAATTCACCATCCTTTACCAAATAATACAAATTTCCATATATAGTATGCAATAGCCATCTCGTAATACTTAGAGATACAAGATGCAACAAGCTTCAGATGGCTAGTAAAAACCTAAAAGTGCTAAAAGAAAAAAACAATTACATTTCAATTTGGTGGAAGAAATACACGTGAGTAGTTGTTTTGAAATCATTCCATATCCTTTGTAGTTGGCACCTTTGTCCACATATATTTAATGTAACCTCTTAAATTTTTTATGAGACCTAGTGACTGCTAATATAGGCTAACTTACACTAGTATTATTGATGGTTACCCTCCTTGTGTTCATTGATCAAGTGCCAAGTGCCACTTTACTCCTCAACTATCATGTCCAAGTCAATTGTTGCTAGATTCTTCTTCTTTGGCTTGGTGATGTTGTCCCAAAGTGTGACTTCATCCTCTAATGGCCAACTAAAACCTTATATACTCTGCAACTACTTCATCTGCCTCTCCCACCTGGCATCTTTAATAGCCTTGACATCTATAACAAACTTAACAAAGTCTATTTTAGCTTTGAAAGTTTCATCTAAGGCTTTATAGAACCTTTCCATATCTAGGACATTATCCTCTGTTAGGAATGCCTCTTTCTTAGGCAGAAAAGTGTCAAATTATTTTATCCATTCCTCAAAAAACTTGATCTCATCATTTTCCCTTTTGATGGGAGGGATATACCTACTAAAATCAGGGCCAAACATGCTGACCCTTCCTTGAATCTGATTCGCTTTTCTTTTGAAGAAGGACAATGATGTGTCATTTTTTTTCAATCATCTCCCCTACATAGCATACTACTTCTGGGAGATTTGTCCTGTGGGGCAAAAATGCCTCTATCCTTTCAAATAAGGACCCCCTTCCTGACAATACACTGAATAAAGGGTCCAAAATTTCTATTTGTCCATTTAGCTCTTTCTCTAAATTAGGTAACTTAATGTATGCCTTATGCACTGTATCCAATTTTACTTTTAAGATATCTATCCTATGCTATAATATGTTCAATAATATAGATAGGCCAACTTGATTCTTATCCTTGTCCAATTTCCTTGTTCCCTATGGAAGGTCATCAGTGGTATCTGTGTTCATAGAAGAAACTTCTTTGGCTGGAGGAGGAGATTTGGGAGCCTCTTCTAATTTATTGTTTAGAGATCCAACATGCCCCTACAATGCTTTGATCTGTATCAACAATTTCTCCATGTCTTTTTCTATAGAAATTGACTCGTCAAAGAGTCTTTAATAACTTGTTGATAACTACTTTGTTTTTGCCTCATTTAGGTAGGCAAACTGGCTATCAAATTGATAAATCTCAAGATCTGAAGTATTTTGAACAGTCCAGATGATCTTGTATCAATCCATCTTCTCCTCAACACTAACCAAAGATGTCTTTTGTGTTCTTGGAGCTAGGGACCATATAGAGAAATTTTGGGATCTTGGATCATATCCACATCCCCTTATCATTTTGCCAATCTGAGTCTTAGAAGAAAAATTAGCATCTGGTTGCTTCCTAATTTTATGAATTATGAATATAGAGGATAAATCCCATCCAGGAACAAGTATCATTCCATTGGAATTCACCAATTGTCTAGTCTCCTCTAGTGTGATGGCTTCAGATTCAGGATTATAGGCTTTTAAAGCCTACAAATCTTCACTCTGCATAATACCACCTTCTATTAGTTGAAACTGAGATCCAAATTCTTGTTGCTTTCTCCAGATTAGGAAGTTCTTGATCTCATTAATTTTGATGAATGCATCATCACTTAGAAATTATTCTTGATAGAGTTCTCTTTCATCCGAGCACAATATGAGGGGCAATTTCACTTCCTCTTAGATGTCCTTTTCCTTTTTCTTTCTCTCTTTGATTGTATTCCTTGGTTGGTGATGATACTGTGTATCACCAATGATCAAGGCACTTATTCTATCTTTCTTTCTCCCATATGTCTCTGCTTGAGAGGGCTCTCCCTGTTCTATTCTTTGTTTTTGTTTTTTTTTTTCCTTTGGGGCTCACTTATTACCTCAGTGTCATGAGACTCTATGTCATGAGCCGCTATTCTTTTCTCAACACCAGGTGACACATCTATCTAAGGTGGACTATAAATCATGTACCCTCCTTCACTATCCTCTTCATACTCAAAAGATGAATTATTCTAAGGGCCCCTTTGTTTCTCCTCTATCTGACTCTCTTGCTGAATGTACAAGGTGTGATACATTTCAATAATCTTCGTGATCCTTTTCATAAAGGGAAATCCTGGGAAGAAACCTCTAAAGGAATCCCTACTTTCTTCATCTCTTTCTCCAAATATATTAAATCTTGATATTTTTTTATCTCTTTGCTTCCTCTTCATCTTCTAAGATGTTTCTGATTATATCTTCCTCATCACACCCTTCATTTTCTCTGATGGCAGTGACACTTGGGGTTAACAGTTTCTTAGCACTTTTGATGAAGCCTTCAGGATCTACATATTTTTACAAGACCATTCTCATCTTGCATTTCCCTAACCACTTGTTTAATGCATCTATTGCCCTTTTCCCAATGGTAAAATCTACAATAATGAACTTCTTGGGTGTAAATGTGCCTTTTTGATGGGGGGCCAAGTGCTCTTTGTCTGTCCACATCAATTGCCAAATAAATTCTATCAAGGCAACCCTTGGAGGTACATACTTTGGAAGTATATCTCGAGGTTGAGAACATCCATAAACCCTAATCAGTGTGTATGTCTTCTAAAAATTTAAAAATCTCCCCAATTTTGATCTCTAGGCCACTTGCCCACATATACAAAAGGTCTTAAAATTCAAAGAACCTTGACTATCAGCCTAGTTACATTAGCACCCAACAAGTTTAAAATTGGATGCACAACCAAATTCTGAAAATGATAGTATTCATTTTCACTAGAGGTATAATTCCAAACCCTAATCTAGAGTTGCACAGGGTTTGGCTGGCCTTTGAAGTACATCCTTGGTCTCAAATTCCATATATCCATACTATTTATGTTGAATACAAGAATCAAATGCATCAAAATTGAATAATGCATGAATATACGGTTAGTTTTCTTTTGTATACTTATGAGGCCTTCATGCATCCTATCGATAACATACTGAATATAATCAAAATCAGTATTGATGTGGGAGTTCTGGATATCCAGGCTGATGATCAGTAGATCTGCAGCCATATTCTCAATATGCCAATCAATCCCCAACACTCTACACAACCCATAAGCTATAAACTTCAAGTAGAAGCTTAAATCCTTGAATTTATATGGTGCACCTTTAGAAGAAGGCACTGGGGCTATATAATTTCTATTTGGCTTGGGCACATGAGATAGGATCAAATTCTTAACCATAATAACCTCTCTGATATACTTGTTCTTCAATTTGGTTAGGTCACTTTTAGTGACAGAGGCATGATATATACCAAAGTATTTCATAAAAGAAACCCTATCCAGGGTGAATAGGGTTGTCTCATCATTATTTCTTATGGTCTTGGAGACAATATCATATCTTTTAGCCAATTCAACTAGCAATTCTACATCTAGGAAGACATTTAGGACTATCAAATTGGCTAAACCTTATATCCAAGGGTTTGACACAGGGATTTTTCTATCCTTATTAATGTAAAAATAATTGAACAAGTGATAACTAGAACACATGAGAGTTTTGAGATCCCTACAATTTGATATATAATCAGAGAAGTATTCATCATTTACCTTTTTATTCTAGTTGTTTCCAGTTAACAGAGCAAGAATATCATCTGAATAATTTATTTTTCCCTTTTTCTCTTCTTCTGCATCCTTTCCTTCATCATTGACTGAAGCTCTTCTTGATTTTTCTTGACTCATCTTTACTGGTTCTAAATTAGCCTTCTCTCTAAAATAGGATTTTCTCAATTTTCTCTGAAACTTATGCAATTTTCACTATGTTGCTTTGAAAAATTTGGTAAGAAGAATGTACATAGGCTACATCTATTTATCATTGAGTCATTAATGCATCATTCTAGTTAAGAAACCTAGAAACCATTGCTCAATCACTTCTGTAATAACTTTGCATGTATTGAAATCAAGTCTCAGCTAGCCGTGGCACTTGAAGTTGATAGGTAATTGAATTTAAATGCTTGGCTGGATAAAGTCATGAGTGATTTTCATTTTTAAAACCTTATTTTATGTTAAAATGCTCAGAATGACATCTGTTTGGCCTTCTTTTCTTGCCTTTTTACAGCTCATCAAATCAATTGTACTTTGTTGGGATCTCCAATCTTTTATTAACCCTATTTTTATATTATTTACTTGGAATGGCGCAAGAACAGATCCTCAGGGTTTTACCACACTTAGTTCTACCATGGTCTATCTAGAGATTGTGCAACTACATTATCTCGAAGTCTCTAACTATTTCCTCTAACTTGAGTTATATTACCAGATCTAGTACTAGCCATAGATCCTATATCTCAACAATGGTTCTTGCTGAGTCACTGAATGATTTGACTAACCTTCATTTCATTCACAGATTTAGTGCTAGCCACACATTTTAACTTTACCTTACTTCTGGTTCACTTCTTAACACTAAGTAAATCATTTCTTCTTATCTCTGATTCTCGTAATGTAACTTTACTTGACTTTACCCCAACCACAGGTTCATTTAGATATTCAGAGATAACTAAGTCTCTGAATCGCTGAACATTTTGACTAACTCAAGTTATATTCAGAGATCACACACACATGAAAAGATCTAAATCATATCAATACTCCAGATCTTTTCCTTATCAACTCAAATCTTAACTTTATCTTGATTCAAGTCATTTGGAGATTGCGTGACTAAAGAAAATCACAAACTCAAATAGTTAATGCTTTACCCATGGTCAAATCTGGAGATTACACGCAATAAGGCATCATTTAAGTAATGATTGTAACTTCACCATACTGGTCTTAGCCCTAGTTTTATTTGGAGACTACGTGACAAGGAAATCTCCAATTCACTGAATGCATTACTTAACCTTGAGTCTATTAGGAGATCATGTGCTAGCCACATGGTGAGATATTTCTCTATGTCTTACGCTGAATCTCTAAATCATTATGTACTTGATCAATTTATCTAGAGATTATGTGGCAACCCTTGATCTTGAATTACGATCCATAGTTCATACTTTATTTCATAATCCTTGGAAGTAACTTAGTCTATTGTTAGATTAGGAGATAAATGATATCTCGTAATCTCCTAATGTTTACACTAACTCTAGTCAAGTCTTGAGATTTAGAGATAAAGAAGTCTCTGAATCACTGAATGATCTATTTAACCTCGGGTTTACTTCAAGATTTAAATAACACCACAAATTTCCTTAGCCACTTAAACATGTGTCTACATCTTATCTCATTACCTCCTAATCGCTGAATGATTCATGATCTCTTGACCTTTTCTAGCGATTCAACACCAGATGCAAATCTCTATTATGATCAACGGTCCAATTATATCTTATAAAACATCACTCAGATTTGAACTAACCACAAATGAGCATGATTCATTTGGATATTTAGTGACTGAATAGATCTCCAAGTTGCTAAATAATTTTCATAACTCAGGTTTAATTTAGAGATCATGTGCTAGCCCTCAAATCCTTCTTTGATCAACAATCAGTTCTAAGTCTCTAAATTCTTCTATACTTGACCAATTCATTTGGAGATTAAGGAATAAACCTTGATCTTTCTTTTAATCTGACGGCTCATGTTGTATCTCAAAACTATTTTCTTCACTACACTTTCATTCTAAGATCATGCGACGAAGTCACCTCTGAATCTCACAATAAACTTCACTTGACTTGGCTTCAACCATAGGTTCATCTAGAGATTGGGATATAACTAATACTCCAATTCACTGAAATATTTAATAACTATTGATTTAAATGGGAGATTATGCAAAGACCACTCGATCAAAACAAGGATAAAACAAGATTGACATCCCTCACTCAAATGCTGAATAAAAGCTTTACCTTTGCTGCTATCTTGAGAACACATGCTAGCCACTCATCTGAAATGAGATCAATGATCCTTGTTAAATCTTGAAATATTTCACTTAACTTTGATTCCATCTGGAGATCGACCGAAAAAAAAAAAAGTAAACTCTATTCTGACCTCAGGTTAGATTACAAGATTTAGAGATAAGGCCATCTCTGAATCTCCAAATATTTCTCTTAACTTGATTTAAGTCATGCAATCTAGCACTAGCCACATGATGAAAATGACATCCATGGTGCTCATTGAATCTCCCAAATTTGGAGCTGACTTCATCTTTGTCTAGCGAGCACGCGCCAATTGCATGATGAAAATAGGATTGACCACCTGCGCTTAATCTTTGAATCTATAAGAGCATATTCCTTTCTTCCCAATATTAAGAGATAATAGCTTGCACCAAGTCTATGGACCATAAGAAATATTTTGTCTTGATCATGAGATTAGGAGATAAAGGCAAAGATAAAAAGGCGCATGACTTAAAAACACTTAAGTTACTCGCCAAAAGTAATTTCAAAATAGAACAAGGTCACAAGGGTCTAGGATTTTTTTACGGTAAAGACACAAGAGACCTAGGGTTTAAGGACTTCATCCACTTTTAGTACCACATTTTTTGGGAAGAAGACACTTCAAAAAATATTTGATGACACACTTGAAGACACATAGAATTTTAATGCATAAATCGACATTCAAAACCAAACATTTTAGCAAGACTCGAAAAACACAAACTAGTCCCAATAGTGGCTCTATCTGAGGATGCTTTAATGAAATTTCATAGAAATAATTGCAGATCTCTGGGAGGTAGAGCACAACCACACTAACCTATTTCAGAAACTAATACACAACTGGGAAAGAAAAATAGAATAAGAAACAAACACACCTATACATAGAATACAAGAATACTATGCATGCAAAGCATAATTAATTGAAGAAAGAATTTAAGAATTGTCCATGCACTGGAAACTCAAACACCTCACCATCCATATTCTTAAGAAGATATGAATCCTTACCAAACATATGATGAATAATAAATGGGCCCAACCATAAAGACTCATTTTTTTGTGTTTTCCTTTGTCCTCAGCCATAGCATTCCATTGTAATATCATGTCATTTGGCTTTAATTTCTTGGTACTAGCCATTTTATCAAACAAGTATTTCATTTTTTTTCTGATTCTTTATGTTTTCTTTTTCATTCTCTTATGTTTTCATCAAGTTCAATCAACTAGATCATTCTATCTTGCAAAGCATCATTCACTTCTAGCTCTTGATCCATGATAAACCTGTAAATAGGAAGAAAATTATTCACAGGAAACCTATCCTGTACTCCATACACTAATCCAAAAGGTGACTTACCAGTGGCCACCTTGATTTTCACTCTATCATCCCACAAAGACAACTTCAGTTTTGCATGCCATGCTCGTTTATTTATCTCCCATGGTTTTCTTAAAGATTTGCAGAATTCTCTTGTTGCTTGATTCTGCCTATCCATTTTCTTGAGGGTGATATGGGGAGGAATACGATATGACTATTCCATTTTCATCACAAAATTCTTGAAAATCTATAGACCTCAAACATTTTGCATTATCTGTTATTAACTTCAATGAGGCACCAAACCTAATCAAGACATTCTCCATCAAGAAATCAATGACAACCTTGCTAGTTGCTCCTTTTGTAGGTATTGATTCAATCCATTTTGTAAAGTAGTATGTAGCAACCAGGATCCAACTATGTCCACCACTTAAATTTATCTGCAAATTCTCCAATGAAGTAAATTCCCCATATAGTAAAAGGGGTCTGAGCTTGCACTAGATTTAACAACAAAGCTCCTGAAAATTATAAATTTGAAGAAAATATTTGACAGTGTTCAAATTTTTGTACAAAACTAAAAGAGTCCTTAAAAACAAAAGGCCAATAGTATCCAGCCCTTAGAATTTTATGGGCAGTTGTATTAGTAGAGAAATTTCCTCCACACAAGCCGGCATGCATTTCTTTAAATACTTTATCTCCTTTCCTTTCATCGAGATATAACAAGAGGACACCATTTGTATTTTATAGTACAATTCTCCATGTTATAAGGTATATTTATGAGAGTATAACTTTGTAGTCCTTTTTTGATTATCACTCATGGTGTCAAGGCATTTGGCATTTTCGAGGAAGTATACAATATGAGAATACCAGGGTTGTCTTTTATTGCTAGTGACTGTCAAGTATTGCAACCATATTGTTGACTTGCACTAGATCCATATTTTCTTATGTCATGAATTTGGCTAAGCCTAGTCCTCTCATTAATTTTATGATATGAATCTCTATATTGAATTCTTGGACCCTTTTTATGAACTTACATATTTTCCTAGTAACTTGTGACTGGGTAAGAACATCTTTTACAACTGCATGGGGTACATATGCTATCACCTTTGAGAAAATAATATAAGGCTTAAAAGATTTGATAACCTTTACTAATGCATATGCCTATTTCTCCATTACCTCATAATTCAATTCTGCATCTTTAAGTAATTTTCTATAAAAAGAAGTAGGATGTTCATGTCCTTCCTCATATTTTTGTAGTAGTACAATAGCCATTGTATGGAAATATTCAAAGGAGAAAAGTGAGAAAGGTTTACTATAATCAGGAGATCTTAAGAGAGGGGCTTCCTGAATTGAATTCTTGATCTTGTGAAAGGAAACTTGTGCCTCATTATCCCACTAGAATGTAGCATCTTTCTTTAAGAATTTTATTATTGGCTTGATAATTTATGCAAAATTTATAATAAATCTCCTAACAAAATTTATCTTTCCTAAGAAATAATACACTCCTTTGACATTCTAAGGGGCAAGGACCTTCTGTATTTCTTCTACCCTCTCAGGGTCAATACTTACTCCTTCTTTAGATACAATGTGCCCTAGTAAATTCCCCTCTATTACTGCAAATTGGCACTTCTTAGGTTTTAAGGACACTCCATATTCCATAGCTTCAATGAATACCTTTTCTAGGTGATCACAATGATCTTTTTCTTCCTTATAATATGGCGTCAAGTCATCCTGATAAATAATGATAAATAGATCAATACAATCGTTAAGAGCAACATCCATAGCTCATTAGAATGTTTCTCATGCATTCATTAGAATGAAAGGCATCCTGACGTACACATAAGCTCCCCAAGGGTTTGTAAATGTAGTCTTGAACTGCTCTGAATCCTTGACTAGTACTTGATCATAACTTGAGAAGCCATCCATCATAGACAATAAGTCAAAACTAGTGACTTTATGCAACATTGCCTTGATATTGGGAAAAGAATAATTATCCTTTAGAGATGCTAGGTTAAAATATCTAGAGTCTACACACAGTCTTATGTCCCCATTTTTTTTCTTGACCAGGACCAAGTTAGATACCCAATTTGAATTTTATAGGTTGGATGATACCTACTTCTCTCAGTCTCATCAATTCTTGTTTCATTTTAGGGGCCAACAACGGGTTAATAAGAATTTGCTTCTATCTGAATGGTTTAATCTCTCGCTTCAGTGGGATTTCATGTTGAAATAGGTCTTCTCTATAAGCTTTCAAATCCTCATAAGACCATGCAAACTCCTTTTGTTTCCTTGATAGATTTATCATATTTTTTTCTTACATCGGGATTTAAGTTCCTTCCAATATACACATTTTGAGGTGTTGCCTCTAATCCAAGGTTTACCTCTTCAAGGTCCTCAAGCTTGGCATTTCTCTTTTTTGGCATAAAGTTATCTTGGTCATTAAATAATACCTCTATCTCAACTAACCCCTTGGGTATTTGATTTGAACTCAGTTGCACCACTTCATTACCAAAAACCATGTCTTGTCCATCAACTACTTCAACCAATGCATTGCAATCTACATGTTGACCCTCAAAATGGTCAAGACACTGTACAAACCTAAGGATATCTTGATCATCCTCAAAAAATTTCTAATTATACACATTATCTGGCACTACAGGTCTATTCTTGATCTCCACAATTGATACCCCAGTCAAAGTAGAATCATCACTCTTTAAAGCAACATGGGCCTAAAAATCAGCCATAATATTTTTTGATCTCTCAACCCAATTTATGTTGAAAGCATCAAATATTTCTACTTGATCCCACACTGCATGTTTGTATATTTTTAACCTATCATTCTTCACAACATATTTGGATATAACCTAGACTACTACCAATTCAGAGTCTCCAAAAACATTTAAACATTTGATACCATGTTTTGATGCAATGTTTAACCCTAAACATAGGTCTTCATCCTTAGTAGTTCTAATTATATATGATAAAGACAATAAGAAGGAATATTTCAATGTGTTACCTGATGAATAATTAAAATCACACTAGCTCCTGATCCTTCCTTTGAACAAGCTCCATAAAATTACATCTTCCATAGAACATTCTATTGTGTGATCAATCCATCCAACAATGGATTAGTGTTTCTACATTTTGGAAAGCTCTTTTCCACTCTAAAGTTATCCATTTCCACTTCAACAAAACAATTGAGCCTATCACTTGGCACATTTTAAATAGTGACTGGTCCATGTGGATCTTTGTACAATTAGACTTGATTTAAATTTCTAGGAATTTCTACATAAGATAGGTCCAATTGTACATGCCCCTACTACTGCAACCCATTGTCTTGACAACAACATGCCATAATTGGGTTGAGTATCCACAACAATCATATCCATCTTGTATGTTTCCTCAAAAAATATTATCTTTATCTCAATACCTTTCAGTTTTCCCACAACATGAACTTCTCTATTATCTATGGCATAACATCTCCCATAACAAGTGTCCACACTCATTGCCTATTCTTTCATTACTTCACATGGCATGACATTAGCAGCAACACAAGAATCAATAATTCAATTCTTTACAAGCTTGTTGTTAGTTAACAAAGTAACATAGAATGGTTCCACTTGGGATGGATCTTGGGTAATCATATTACCCACATACAATAAGGGGAGTTTTGGTCAAAGGCAAGTTCCTTTTTCTTATTCTCCTTCTTGTTTGGAATGGAAACATCTTAAATTCTTTTAAAAGTTGACATAGCATATTCTCTGTGTTATTTTATCTTTAATATTTCCATTAATGGAACTGAAACTTTCATTTGAGTAAGATCATGCTTCATGTTGAATGCAGATAATTCGAAAAAAAAACATCATTTGTTATCTTACCTTTCATGGTCTTGTCAACAACAATTTGTTCTTCTATTTTTACTTCCTCTTTTTCCTTTTGGGAAGAATAGGATTCTTCTTATTTCATAGCTTTTTTTTCCTTACTATCCTTGATATGAGTTTCTACAAAAACTTGTGGATCTCCTTCCTTCATGAATACAGAAGCAAGTTTTCCCTAACGAGGCTATACCCTTTTGTTTCTTAAATTATAAGAACTCCTTACCTGGTTTATTGCTACTATAGTCAAGGATCTTTTTTCCTCATCACTAGGAGATCTAAAATAGGGACGCTCCTCATCATCACCAACTGCATCAATAGTCCTTTGTGGTATAGTACTAGCCTCCTCATCTAAATCTAAAACTACTTGTGGCTGGTTTTCTAGGTATTGTTGGTATTGTCCTCCCCTATTGTTTGTATTTTTTGGAGATTCACTATTCTTTGGAGACCATGGGTAAGGTTTCCTGATAGTGAACATATTGATACCAGAACCTTCTTGTCTTGAAATTATCTTTCCATTTCCCTCTTCCATTTGATCATCTAGAGCTCGAGATACAACACACCAAGGAGTATTCTCCACATTGTTTGTGCTATTTCTCTTCTGAGGATTAGGGGTGTCTCTTATATTTTGGTTTTCTTGATTTTCAGGGATTGGCTTACCATATTTCAATTTTTTCCTATATGGCATGTTCTTCATATTTGGTTGTCTATCATACCTGTAATAATGGTACTTGTTATCATGAAAAACTCTATCATTTTTATCCATTTTATTAGTAATATCCTTCAATAAATTCATCAATTTATCAACCACATCATCCCCTTTGACAGGTTTTCCTTCTTTTCCTCTCTCTTTCTATAGTTTACAATCCTCTCCCTTTCCCATATTTCATGAGGCTTTCCTATTTCTCTCATTATCAATAGATGTTTTATAGGCATATCTTAAGGTATGTGGGTTCTTATCCCTAAGAAGGTAGGATATCTTTCCATTAGCAGCATTGAAGTAAGTAGTTAGACGTAGTTGCTCAACTAATCTCAATACTTGGAATAATTTGTTCATGGCCTTTTGAAAACTATTGTTAAAATCTAATATGCTCTCATTAGGGAGTTTTTTGATATTATTAAATTCATTCAACATATATATCCTAAATTTACATGTTCTATGTATTTCTCCCTATAAGACCTAACAAATTCATCCCAAGATGTTATGCTTCCCACAGGTAAATTCCTAAACCAGCCCCTAGCATCTTCTATTAAAGATTGGACAAAGATTTTCATGATAACCTCTTCATTCTCCATTTCAAAATCAGTGATCTTATCAGTGAAATATTTCAAATGTTCTTCACAAGAGACAACATTATTTCCAGTAAACCTAGGGATTTAGTCATTACCTCATTGGAGATCATGTTTGGATGACAAGGGATGCCAACAAAGAATAGAGGCTGGTATCTATCTAGATGGACAAGTCTTCTTTGATAGTTTCTGAGGTCATTATTCCCACTAGTTCCTGCTACACCTCCTTGACTTTGAGTAGGTTGAAGAGAACCTTGTTTAGGATTAGAATTTTGATCATTTGGATTACGACAAGAAAATTGAGCATTTGGCCTTGACCCACCTGGTGGGTTCTATTGCAGTGTCCTAGTAATAACATGCATAGAGATACTTGTAGTGGTATTTGTAGTAGCATGGAGGAAATCTATTCTCATTTTCATGCCAGCTTCAGCAGCCTCCAATTCCATTTTTTCTACTTGCTTAGCTAGATCCTCTTTAACTTTTCTAGCTTGGTTTAATTCGATGTCTAATTGGGACATACCAGCAGAGGTATCTTTTCTTTGTTTATGCTCATTTATACTAATACCAACTACTTTATGTTTGCATTTATCAGATGCATCCTTGTCATTTTTCTTGAGATTTTCATTTTTCTCAATCTCATGACGATGTAATTGCCTCAAAACATGTCCTTCTTTCTCATATTAATCGATCTTTGAGTTTGATCTATTGTTTTCTACTTGTTGCCTCAAATCCCCAAGATCACCAAAAAAAAAATTTCCCAGACCCTTGACTTCCTCATTTAGACTTTTATCCTTAAGCTTGTTTCTCCTTATTTCTACCAAGAGTTCTTCTCTCTCAATTAACAATTCATACAATTCCTACTCATGCATTTTTATTTAATTGACTATCTCTGATTCTTACTCAGGCTTCCTCCTTCTCAAGGCTAGAACCTTATCATGAAATTTGTCAGAATCATAAGATGTAGTTTCAATAGTAGATGTTTCTCCTTTCTGATCTAGAGTTTCTTCTGCAGGAAAAAACCTGTATCAGTCATTTCTCCTTCTCTGAAAGGATCAAAAGATGTGTGAGAAACATAAGGGCCAACTGGCCTTGAACGCTCAACACCTTCGGATGAAGATGAAACTCTCTCAGGGACAAGAGTTTGTACTCTTCCTTTTGAAACTCTTGGGGACTCATGATTTGACTCACCTCTTTTAGACCATTATCTTCTTCTAGGTGTATGTAGATCTTCTCCTATATATTTCCTTGGATTAGCTCTATAGTAAGACCTGGTGTTTCTTTGCTGACTCATTTTAAATAAGACAAGAATTTTAAATGTTTCAATATGTAAATAATAGAATGAAAAGAGTATATAGTAGCCACTGACAACAAGTATGGGAAATATTTTAACTAAAAGATTTGAAAAATGCTACACCAGAGAGTCTAGGATAGACTAAACATGATTTATCTCAACCATCCCAAGTAGAGTCACCATTTTGTTAGAGATTTTTCTTGTATGACCTTTCTTAAGAATCAATGCTTTACTCTATTATTCCCAAGACCTGAATCAAACAAGGAAATGTCTAATTGATGAGGAATTAATCCTCCTTCTACTTTGAGATCCATAGACTCAGGCGCATGTACCTTTTACAATTTACTAATTCTCAATAAATTTGACAGTGGATCAAGGATTTGCACTGATTTTCTCCTACCTTTTACTGCAACAACTGATAACACATTCTACAAATGGATATAACCAATCTTTTACAGAGCTTTACAAGCCAAAATATGAACTTGAAAAGAGAAAATATCAGTGAAATAAGGATTCTCATCCTTCTTCTATTCAAGTTCTAGACTTAGGAAGGCTAACCTAATGATTCACTCTCCAAGAAATAAATAAAATTACTTGTGTTATTGAATACAAATGATAAACATCTATGTTCTTTATACACAAATAAAGGATTGTTTAGATTTAATGTTAATGATGATAACTACTAATCAAAATCTAGACCAGTGTCTAATCTAGGGCAAATAGTCAAATGAAATATAGATTCACAAAAATTTATTAATACAAACACATATGGAACTTAGATGAAATGCCTTACAAATCACCTTCTCATTCCCATACCCATGTATAAAATTCTTATACTAATATTTAGACCTCTGAAACTACTTTTAAGATTTAATGTCTCCATGAAAGAAACTCAAAAACAATCTCACAGTTACCTTATAAACAATATATTTAAAATGATTTAAAGATTAAATACACAAGAACTCAAACACAAATACAAGAAGACATCATAGATATGAAACTTTAAATTCCATTGTATTTTTATTAAAATATCTCTACTCGACACATCCAGAATGACAAAAAGCATAAAACTAGACAAAATTCAGAAATCTACCCCATAGTTGTAAATTCACCATCCATTACAAAATAATTAAAATTTTCATATATATTATGTACTAGCAATCTTGGAATCCTTAAAGATACAGGATGAAACAAGCTTCAGATGGCTAGGTGAAACCTAAAGGTTCTAAAAGAAAAAATAGTTACATTTCCATTCAGGGGAAGAAATACACTCGAGTAGTTGATTTGAAATCATTCCAAATCCTTTGTAGTTGGCACCTTTGTCTATAGATATTCAGGGTAACATCTTAAATTTTTTATGAGACCTAGTGACCGCCAATACAGGCTAACTTACACTAGTCTTGATGATGATTACCCTCCCTCTGCTCATTGATTAGGTGCCAACTGCCATTTTACTCCTCATCTATGATGTCCAAGTCAATTGTTGTTGGATTATGCTTTGTGTGCTGGGTGATGTTTTCCCAAAGTGTGAATTCATCCTCCAATGGCCAACTCAAACCTTGTATAATTTGCAACTCATTCATATGCCTCTCCCACCTAGCATCTGTAATAGCCTTACATCTATAAAAAACTTAACAAAGTATATTTCAGCTTTGAAATCTTCCTGTGAGGCTTTATTGAACCTGTCCATATCTATGAGATTAACCTCTATTAGGAATTCCTCTTTCTTGGGAAGAAAGGTGTAATTTTATTTTCTCCATTTCTCAACAGACTTGATCTCATCATTTCCCCTTTTGACAGGAGGGATAAACCTACTAAAATCAAGGGCAAACATGCTGACCCTTGCTCTAATATGATTGTATTTTCCTTTGAAGAAGAAAAATGATGTGCCAATTTGTTAAATAATCTCCCCTACTAGGAATACTACTTCTAGGAGACCTGTCCTTTAGGGCTGCAATGCCTCTAGGCTTTCAAATAAGGACCCCCTGCCTGATCATACACTGAATAAAGGGTCCAAAATTGCTATTTATCCCTTCACCTCTGGTGCATGAGAACCTCC
Organism: Thuja plicata; assembly: GCA_018584345.1. Lineage (NCBI taxonomy): Eukaryota > Viridiplantae > Streptophyta > Pinopsida > Cupressales > Cupressaceae > Thuja > Thuja plicata. Next base: position 4,490,754 of record MU224301.1, read on the forward strand.
CTATAATCTTCAAAGAAATAATCCTTCTAAGGTATTCAAAGGATTCACCCAAGGGCCTCTAGACCTAAGGGTTTGAAGGAAAATTTCAACACTTGTCATTAAGCCAAATTGTAAGGCCTAGTGACCTTTGTTATGTTTATAAACCTTGGGCTTTGACTATGGTCAATTGGAATTTTTTGAGTGTAGATTAGTATAGGTGTTTTCATTGGATTTCTAGTAATGTTTTAAGTCTTTAATAATCCTTAGGATCTCATACTTAGGTCCTATTAGAGAAAAAGTGCACGTTTGCAAGAAATGCAAAAAGTTGCACAATGCAAGAAATTTTTGCCAAGCAACTTTTATAAAAAAAAGTTGTTAAATATATTGTAAATTCTCCCCAATGGTCACAATATTCAAAAATTAGTTGGATCCATTGGGAAAGGTCTTTAATAATCCCTTCAAGTAGGTGGAAGACAACATGATTTAATTTTGTCTTTGAAATCAATAAAAAAATTCCTTATTTTTTGATATTATGGACTGTAACAGTGTGTGTATGGTTTTGTAAAGATTGGGAGAAGAAAAAGAGTGAATGAGTTGAATTATATTATTATTAAATGATTTTATGCAATTGGTTTGAAGTTATTTAAAGAATAGGATCAAAATTTATACACAAATCTTCCTTGGGTGCACAAAAACCCTCCCTAAATAGGCAGTTTCCACAAATCATGCCCTAACATGCTTTCCCAACATGGGAATCCTTTTTCCTTTAGGGAAATTCAAGTAGTGTCAATTTAATATAGGATGCCAAGAGATTGGGAGAGGTTGAATGATTTTTCTAATTTTACTTGCAAGCCCTAAACCAAGCATCTCTATGTGCTTGGTTTAGTCCAGAGAAGAATGAAGTAGCAGAGGCACATTGGGGGTGGAAAAAACTCAATCTGATAGTGGAGTGTGATCTCTAAGAGTTCTATTTAAACATTCCAAGTGGTGGCTTTCCTAAGGAGTTTGACTGGTGAAGTCTTCTAGAACAAATCAACCCTTTTAAGCCAAATTAGGTCTATTACAACAGTAAGCATTCAATACTTTCCTTTGTGTTTGGGAGTCTATGCTTTTAGGGTTTGATATAACTCTTTAAATGGTATATGGATCTAATATATTTTTATAGGTCCTTTAGGAAGTTTTCAAACTAAGTCCTACAAACTCTCTCTTTAGGGCTACAAGCCAGGAAGGCTTAAGGGCCAGAGTTGGTGTATAAAGTCTTAGGCACTCTATAGGGATAAGAATCATTTCTTTTGGACATCATTGAATTGTATGGAACCTTTCCATCCCCATCCAAACTCATAGGTTCTCATTGTGTCAAAATCTAGTAGTAGCCATTTTATATTGAAGAAGACTTAGGATACTCTAGGAGGATATGTATTTGGTGGTTGTTTGCAAGATATTTTGAACATGTAGAGCACTCTTTGAATCTAGTTTGGGTGTAGAGAGAACAGCTAAGGTCACACCACATCAAAGTTTCCTAAATAGAGGATATCTTTGCATCAAGTGGTATTAGAGCATCAAATATTCCTAGGGAAAAGTCAAACCAACAACATGGAAGGAGAAGATGATGGAGGGTTTTCAACAAGGATGACCAATGTAAAGATAGTAAGATACCTCAAAGAGAAAATAAAAATGTATGATAAATAAAGAGAAACTGAGATATAGTTCATGAGACAACAAATGGAATATCTTTGTAGGAAAAATGGTAACTCTGAAGATGTTGAAGAAGGGAGTGAAGAAGAACCCCTTGAGCAAGAGGAAGATGAATGTCCTATAGATCAGAGGCTACTAATGAAAACTCTCAAACCTATGGAGTGGAGAACCATGGATGCCAAGCTTGATTTTCCTACATACAATGGGAAGATGGACTCAGATGTTGCAATGGATTGTGTGGATTGCCTAAATAGTTTCTTTGATCGTGAAGACATCCCTGAAAACTAGAGGGTGGAGATTACTATGTCAAAGCTCAAAGGCTTTGTACTCACATGGTATAAATTCACTCAAGATGATACACTAAAGAATGGAAAGAATCCAGTCACTACATGGAAGATATTAATGACCCTACTCAAGGAGACTTATTTTGTTGAATATTATGAAGTCCAACTTCATAAGAAAAGGATGAGTATAAGTAAAAAGGAGATGGATATCTCTAGTTATACCAAATAATTTTAGAAATTGATAATGAAATACAAGCTTGGTGAACCAAAATGTGTAAATCTTGCTAGGTATATGCAAGGACTAAGAATTTAAATCCATGATGAACTTATCTTGACAATCCCTACCACTATAAACCAGTGCTATCAATTGGCACTAAAAGTTGAAGAAATGTTTAGGAGGAGAAATGAACAAAGTGGTAGAGGAAAAGATAAGAATGATTGGGGGAGGAACCTTTAGAGCAAGAGGAAAAATTAATATACCACAAAGAGAATCCAATAAAGAGAACACCCAAGGAGAAAATGGTTAAAGGGGTGGATATAGAGGAAGAAGAGCTAATGTTAGTGGTAGAAATCGAGGAAGAAAAAATGGGTAGATCAAATGTTATACATTCAATCAGACACGACACTACACCAATAAGTGTCTAGACAGACACAAGAAAAATAACCAAGGTGAAAGAAGAGCCAATCTAGGACAAGAGGATGATGTTGATAGTGTAAGGGAATATACTAGAGAAGAAGGGATATGCCTCATGATGAAGAGGATCCTGATCCAAGCACCTATGCTAGTGGATCCTCCTCAAAGAAATAACCTTTTCAAGACCAACTAAAAGACTCATGGAAAGGTATGTAAGTTAGTAATTGATTCTGGTTCTACTAAAAATCATGTATCTAGGGAGATGGTAGATACATTAAAATTGGAAAAAGTACCCCACCCAAATCCATCTCATGTGCCTTGGTTGACAAAAGGATAAGAAACCCTCATAAATGAATAGGCTTGGGTAGATTTTTCCATCAAAGACTATAAGGATAGAGTCCTTTGTGATGTTGTAGATAAGGATGTTTTTAACCTTTTGTTAGGACATCCATGGAAGTATGATCTTCAAGAAAAACATGGTGGAGTCACAAATAAGTATCAAATCAATTAGGGTGGTCATAAATACAATCTGCTCCCTCTTCCTGATCCTCACAAGAAAAAACAAAGGAAAAATTAATCATGCTTTCAGGAGAAAAAGAAATGATCAGTACTATTCAAGATTCAGAGGTAGGATATTCCCTAGTCCTTAAACCAAAGGAGAAAATAGTGCACAAAGAGGTACCTAAGGAAGTAGATAGTCTACTATAGAAGTATAAGGGAGTAGTCACAGGAGATACACCAGATGAACTCCCACCATTTAGTAATATATGTCATCAAATAGACTTCATTGTAGGTGCTTCCCTACCCAACAAGGCTTCTTATAAACTCACCCATGATCAAAATACAGAAGTCACTAAACAAATAAGTGAATTGTTGACAAAAGGACTCATACAAAAGAGTCTTATCCCTTATGTAGTCCCGAGTGTTTTGGCCCCTAAGAAGGATGGAAAATGGATACTATTCACTGAATCTAGGGAAATAAACAAAATAAAAATCAAATATAGATTCCCTATACCCAGAATAGAGGATCTATTAGACCAACTTGGAGGAGTATGCTATTTCTCTAAATTAGACCTTAAATCAGGCTATCATCACATAAGGATAAGGCCTGGAGATGATTGTAAAATGACATTTAAAACCACTGTGGGGCTATATGAATGGATTGTAATTCTATTTGGTCTTAATAATGCTCCTAGCACTTTCATGAGACTAATGAATGAAGTGATTCATGATTTTATAGGAAATTTTGTAGTGGTCTACTTGGATGACATTTTGATCTTTAGTAGAACTAAAGAAGAAAATATGAGACACTTGGAACAAGTCCTTCAAATACTGCATGAAAAGAAACTGTTTATTAATTTAGAAAAATGTGCATTCATGGAACAAGAGTTGACATTCCTTGGTTTTGTCATCTCTAAAGGCACACTGAAAATGGATCATAAAGCATAGGGGCTATCCTAAATTTTCCAACACCAAAGACACTAGGAGAAGTTAGGATTTTTATATATTGGCCACCTTTTATAGGAAATTTGTTAAAAATTTGAGTCATATTTGTGCACCCCTACTTGATACCATCAAGGGTGGTAGGAAAACAAAATTTTAGTGGACAACCTAAGCAGAGAAAGATTTTGAATATTTGAAAAGGAGAGTAGCACAATATCCTATCTTGGCACTACTTACCTTCAAAAAACTATTCACAGTAGAAATAGATGCTACCAATCTAGCCATATGTGCACTCCTTAGTAAGGATGGAAGATCAGTGGCTTTCTTCTCTGAAAATTTGAATGAAGCCAAGAAAAAGTACAATACATATGACTTGGAACTTTATGACATGGTTTAAGACCTCAAGAAATGGAGGCACTACTTGCTTCCTAAGGAATTCGTTGTCTTCACAGACAACCATGCACTATTTTTTCTTAACACTCAAGACAAGTTAAGTTGCAAACACATGAAATGGGTTGAAAAACTCCAAGAATTCACCTTTTCAATAAACCAAAAGAAAAGAAACTTAAAAAAAGTGGTATATGCTCTTAGTAGAAGAGTGATTTTGGTGGAAGAAGTGTAGGTACAAAGCATGTGAATTGATTCCCTCAGGCACATATAAAAGGATGATTTAGTCTTTGGTAATATCTATAAGTTTTTCTCTACTCTTTCAGATTCATATAAAACTACTTATTCAGAATATTTATTTTAGAATGGTCTTTTGTTCAAAGGGGGTCAAATTTGTATTCCTAGATGCTCTATGAGGGACAATTTGATCAGTGAAAAGAATTGTGGCACACTAGGGGGGCATTTTTGGATTGGTAAGAAAATTGAACTCTTAATGAGAAACTATCATTGGCCTAGGCTACCCACTGATGTCAGACAGTTTGAACAAACTTGCACAATTTTCCAAAGTGATAAAGGAGTTAGGACCAATCAAGGTCTCTATCAAACACTCCCAATCCAAACAAATCCATGGGATAGTGTGAGTATAGACTTTGTCCTAGGACTTCCAAGAACTAAACAAGGTTTTGATAGCATTTTTTTCATAGTTGACAGGTTTAGAAAAATGGCTCACTTTGTTCCTTGTAAGGTTTCTATTGTTGCATCTCATATTGCTAACTTGTTCTTTAAGGAGGTGGTTAGGATTCATGGATCATCAAAATCCATTGTCTTGGATAGATATGTGAAATTCCAAGGGAATTTTTGGAGAACCCTTTGGAAAAAGTTGGGAACAACTTCTCATTCAGCTCTGTATACCATCCACAAATAGATGGGAAGACTAAAGTTGTAAATAGGTTATTAGGAAACCTTGTAAGGTGTCTAACAAAAAACTATGGACTAACTTGGGATACCATCCTTCCTTAAGAAGAATTTTATTTTAATGATTCAGTCAACAGGGAAGACACCATTCGAAGTAAACTATGGAATACATCCAAGAGGAGTTATGGAGTCGAGAGATTTACCAGGTGACTTCAAAGTTAGTGCACTGGGTGAAGAGTTGTCTGCATGGATCAAATTAATTCATGATCAAGTTAGAGATACATTGAATCAGAACACTAAAAAGTATAAGGAACAAAAAAACAAGAAGAAGATACATATGGTTTTCAAAGAAGGGGATCAAGTATGGGCATACTTGAACAAGGAAAGGTTTCCTAGGGGCACAATAAACTACAGATGAGAATGATTTGTCCCTGTCAAATACTTCATAAATTTGGGGACAATGCTTATGAAATTTATTTACCTCAAACTATTTCTATTTCTCATATTTTCATATTTTTGATCTCACTCCTTTTAAAGGTGATGTAGGATCTAGTACTTCTTTGTAGGATACTGAAGATACAAATTCTAAATGGCTAAAGGAATTGCTACCTAGCCAACCACTTCAGTTGAAAAATATTCTTGAATCAAAATTTGTAAAGAAAACTAGGAAGAAGACCTACAAGGAATACTTGGTTAAATGGAAGGCGCTACCTTACATTGATGCCACATGGATGAGTGAAGAGTGTATTAACAAGCATGGGACTTCCCTTCAACAATTGCTCTCCATTGCGACTTGAGTTTACAAAACAAGAGAGTATGGTGCAGGAGAACCTCCCTCTACTCTTCAAAGAAATAATCCTTCTAAGGTATTCAATGGATTCACCCAAGGGCCTCTAGGCCTAAGGGTCTAAAGGAAAATTTCAATAATTTTCATTAAGCCAACTTCTAAGGCCTAGTCACCCTTGGTGTCTTTATAAACCTTGGGCTTTGACTATGGTCAATTGGCATGTTTTGATTCTAGATTAGTCTATGTGTTTTCTTTATCTTTCTAGCCATTTTTTAAGTTTATAATGATCCTTAGGATATTATACTTAGGTCCTATGAGAGAAAAAGTGCACTTTTGCAAGAAATGCAAAAAGTTGCACAATGCAAGAAATTGTTGCCGAGGATATTTTATTAAAAGTTGCTAAATATATTGTAAATTCTCCCCAATGGTCACAACCTTAAAAAATTAGTTGGATCCATTGGGGAAGGTATTCAATAAGCCCTTCTAGGCAGGTGGAAGAAAACATTATGTAATTTTGGCTTGGAAATCAATAAAAAAATTCCTTATTTTTCCACATTATGGACTGCAATAGTGCGTGTATGGTTTTGTATAGATTGGGAAAAGAAAAAAGAGTGAATGAATTGAAGTATATGATGATCTAAGGATTTTGTTAGAACTTTTTCTTGTTGAAATGCTATATAGCTTATCCATCTTGACTCTGAGACTCCCAATTTCAGATTCATACAGGGAAAGGCTAATTAACAAGAATATAATCCTTCTACACTTTGGGCTCACCAAACCCAGGAAGGTGCACCTTTAACAAACTACTTATTCTCGGTAAACCTAATAGTGGAAAAAATTATTCACTCATGTATTGAACTACAATAGTTGACAACACACCCTGCTAATGAACATCATTAACTTTATGCAGAACTCAACATGCCAAAGAATAAGCTTAACAAGAGCTATTATAAGTGTAATAAGGACATTCATCCTTCTTCTTTTTAAATTTTTTGGACTTAGGGAGGATAAAATTATGATTCACTCTTCAAGGAATCAGTAAAATAAATTATACCATTTGAATACAATCAAACATGGATATTCTCAATAACAAAAATGTAAAGATTAATTTGATTTATGATTGATGATGAGAAATACTTATCATAACTTAGACCAGTGCCTAATCCTAAGCAAAGAGTCTAATGAGATGTAAATCCATAGAAAATAAATTAATAAGAACACAAATAAGATCTCAGATAGAGGTTCTTGTAAACTATCCTCTCATTCTCACATCCATGTATGAAATTTTCATACTAATACCTAGCCCTCTGGAATTACTCACAAGATTGACTCCCTCCTTGAAGGAAACTCACAAGTAATTGCAAAATTACCTTATAACCAGTATGTTTAACATTCCTTACAAAATAAACATACAAGAGCATGAACAAAAGTACAAAAATATACCATAGATATAAAACAAGAGATTCCACTGTATTTTATTAATATCCTTCTGCTTCAATACATTTATATAGACAAAATCTTGAAAAAATAAACAAAATATCAAGTCTTCTTTGCAGCTATAAATTCACCATCCTTATCAAAGTCTTCTAACTTTAAATATATAGTTTTCCCTAGTAATCTTGGAATCCTTAAAAATCAAGGATGCAACAAGCTTTGAATGGCTAAGCTAAAAGATAAAACCTACGACCCATATATATGACAAAATAACAAGTGGAACGATAACCACTTCTATTAAAAGATATTCAAAGTAGTTTGTCCTATGACCACCTAGTTATTGTACTTGCTTTAAAATTGTTCAGAAATAACCATCTAGAATTTTTTATCCTTGATCTTGTTGATGTAGAATCTTTTTCCTTTTTTTTCTCTCATTCAAACTATTGGGAAGCATTATCATTTGTTTCCTATCACACATTATCATCTTCTCCTTGAACAATTGCATTGTATATGTCCTTCCAGGAGGTATACACCTCATCACTTGGCCAAGAGAAACCAATGAATTCATCTTTTTTTCTGTTAATCTCATTCCAACTGACACTTTCCTTCTCACTTTCCTCTTTCTAGATTTCAAAAAATGACCTGGCTTTGCCAATGATTTCAACAGTTTAGAAAAATAAAAACGTGCTTTCAAAAGTAATAATACTGTTAGTCCGGGTTGCCAATGCCTCATTCATTTGTCTTAGCCATAATTTTTCACTCTTTGTTTCACCAATCTTCTTGAAAATGTTAGGAAAAATCTCATATCAATCCTTTGAATATTATTTCCTCAAAGTTTCTATCTTCCTTATGATGATGCTTCTCTTTATGTCCATGTCTATTAGTAATTTGAAGCATTTATAAGCATTGGTTAAAACAATATCAATATTGTTTTCTTCCTTGGATGTGGAATAGAAATTTTTTTGTTCAACCTTCTTTCCTTTCCATCTATCCATGATCATGTTCCACTTATCCTTATCTATATCATACTCATTAATTATGCTAATAACTTTCTTTCTGAGCGAATAAATGACAGCAAGACTTAATTCCTTAGTACACTACATGAGAGTGGCATGTATTTTATCATAATATATTTTTTGTACCCATGCCTCTACTTCTTTAAATGCTACAGACTCTTCAACCCATTTCTTCCATGAATCTCCCAACTTAGTCCTTTCAACAATTAATTTTTCTTTTTCTATTTCCAAGTCTGCTTGTGTTATAGGACTTGATGGCATAGGGGAAGGAGAGAAAGTTACAATGGGGCTCGATGTAGAAGGATTATGTGGGTCTTGTGTTATCATCCTTTGAGGAGAAAATTGAGATATTTTTTTCCCTCTAGGATAGCAATTTTATTATCTTTTTCAATAGACTTTAAGCTTTCATCATTATATGATTTCATGATTCCTTCAACTTGTGTCCTTAAAATTTTAATCTCTTCATCTTTCCTCTCGGCCACTTTCATATTGAATTTAATAGATTCTAATTTAAGGCCAGCTTCCTCTACTCCTAAAGTGTCTGCCACTCTCTTTACAAACAAGTTGCCTGACTGTTCAACATGGTCATCTTCACCAGTTCTCTTATTGTCTTTATTTTTTATAGACCACATTACCAGTGCTGCATGGTCTTTTCTAAATTTAACATCAATAGACACTCCACTAGTGTGCATTGGTTTGTTCTCTTTTCTGACAACATCAAACACAATAGCATCAACAAGATCCCACTATGGAAGAATGAAAACTTCTTATTTCTTTACCAATTGTCTTCCTTCTTCAAAAGTTATTTAGTCAAACTTAGCTACCAATTCCTACTTTATTTCCTTTTCAATTTCATCTTTATCTCTACCAGGTTGATCATTCTACAGCTTCTAACATTTCCCTCTAAATTTGTTAATGTTAATTCTCCAAAGGAACTGAATAAAAGCCCTTTCTTTAACAAACTAATCATCTAACAAGAATTCATCACTAGCTTGCTTAATAATAGGTTCCAAAGCATTCCCATAAAAATATACTTCTATTAACTCCATTTCAACATTTTTGGGTGCCTTTGGCACTTCTTCTTACAATTCTTGGGCTGTAACAAAGACATGTCATGTATTTCCCATTTGCACTAATTGCTCAGCAATGACCTATTCATCCATGTGCATGGGAGATTGGGAAGGGGAATAAATATCATCTTGTCTTGATCTCTTACTTCTACTATTTTCCTTTTTGGAGATGGCAATGATTGGGTACTAGATTCTAATGTTCTTTTCCCTTTTGGATCAGAGGTCTTTTCAACTCTTGGCAAGATTGTTTTATATCCTCTTCATTGGTACACCACATATTTCCCTAGTGGAACAACCCTTCCTTGTGTAGTTTTGCTCAAAATAGCCTTGGCCTTTTCTGGCTCTATTTCCATTACGTTCTTCTTCTTTTGGTCTAAGGCTTGCATAATGTCTTCAAACATACTTATCAAGGATTCCACCTTCTTCCAAGGCATAAATTCTTTCGAGGGATCATATCCTTTATCAAAATGGTGGAAAAAATCCAATGATTTCTTATATACTAACCAATTTTCCTTCTTGATCCCTTGCTCCATCAAATCAAATTCATTTCTAATTATTCCTCAGGAAAATTAAATTGATATTCTAGAGCTAAACACTTAGTTCTTCTCTGAACATGTCACTAATGAATCCCTCATTATCTGCACATCTTACAACTGATGATGCCAACTTGTAAGGCTCCAAGTATTTGTGAAATTGGGTCCATCCTCCTTTAGTGATAATGAACTAGTGTGCTTTTGTGATGGTAGGGAAGATGCTACCTTTCATCTTTTAAGTAAATGCTTCTTCTTATAACCCACCCAGTTGTCAAAGGATTTATGTCATGCCTATCTTGGGTGGAACCCTATAAGGGAGGATATTTTGAGTTCCTCTAAAATCGTAGACCCTAATAACTATAGAAATAGGGTATAGAATGAAGTCACCCCAATTGTGAGCAATTTGAAATTCTTTAACATACTCCTTTGGTATCAAAAGTCTTACAACATCTATGTGAATTATTGGGTTGACTATGGATAACAATGGTATGAGACTAGAGGAAAACATTTGTCATAATTGATAAAACATGCCTCTTTCCTATCCCAAGACAAATGTGTTCTCCATAACTGAACTTGAAACTCTCCATCATCTTGAAATTTTATAAGATCCATTTCTTTCTCAAAATAATCAACATTATTATACAAGATCATATGCGTCATCATAGAGTACCATCTAAATGGCTTAACTATCTTAGACTCTTTTATGCCTACTAGACCTTGATGCATTAGATCAACAATGTAATTAGCAAAGTTAAAAACAATAGACAAATATGGATGGAATATCTAAATGATCATAAGCATAAAGTTAATGGGCATTTCTTTCTCCTCATCTTCTCCTAGAACATGACATAGGGAACTATACATCCTTCTATCCTTTCAACTAAAATAATCTAATTTGAAAGGCTCTGTTGTGTTAGGTCCCACTATAATTAAATCCCCTATCTTATTGAAACACTCTTTTAAAGGCCTAGTTCTGAAGTATTCCCTTTGATTATCATACACTTCTTTGAAATACTCAACGTCTATGTAATCCATCTAAACAGAAAGGCCACTCAACTTGAAAAGTTTTCTTATCTCATCATCCTTGACATTTAATAATATGTTCCCATTTGTATCTCTCAAAACCCTAGACACCTTATCATAAGTTTTGGTAATTTTGATCAACAAATCTGTATCCATAAACACTCCAAGAAATATAAATTTTCCAACATCCATATCCCATATGTTACAGTCTGGGATAGGAGTATTCCTTTGGCCAAAGGCAATTTTGAACAAACTAAGACCACTTATATTAACCTTGGCATCCTTAGCCCGTCTGCCTAGATCATATAAACCCTCCCTGACTCTAAAACAAGGACTCATAGGCACCATTTGTTTGAATTTAGTAGAATCATTGGTGGATCCATTCAAATCTTGTAAAATATCATCACACATTCCTGTCTTTGTAATCAATTTTACCAGTGAATTCAATTTTAGGGGCCATTTCTGAATTTAGGGTTTCTTATAGTAACAATATCAGATTTTATCAACACCCTATTTATTCTTCAGAACTTGAAACCCTACTGCAAGTATGAATTTTAATGTTTCAAAAGTATGACAATAGAAAACTTACCCATTCTGTAATTTGTAACATAGAGCACAAAATTACTGCAACTTTATATTTTACTTCAATCACTTCAATGGTTATGACAACTTCAAAATCAAGTTATGAATTATATTCTCAATCAAATCAATCGCTTGCATTGAATTTTATATGAGGTGGCCACACACTCTATAATCAATTCATCTTTTTTGAACATTCATGACTCAATGGTTCATTGACACTAGTCTTAAAATTTTAAATCTGAACTGTAGATCTTATCAGCATCCCATCTATCGTGTGGCTCTCATGACATTATGGACATCACTATTCATCTTGGAAACTTTTCAGCATGACTTGATCACTTAAGAAATAGATCTTGTACATCTCCACCATAACCCTTTAAGTTAGCCATCTGATTTTTTCTAACTTGACCACCAGTTACTTTACCCCAGACTTTACTAACTGTGAATACAACTTTATTAGAAAGGCCACACATCAACACCACTTAATGTATTATACACTAGATCTTCCTCATCTTTACCTTAAGTCATTAGGTGACTCATTGGATTGTTTTCAAACTATATCCTCTTTATCTTATCCTCGCATTTTACTGGGCCCACCGTCTGCCACGCGTGAGCATGACTTAATCGCTTATACTATAGATCTCAATCACTTTATCACCCAGTGATTAAGTCAACCATCATATCAACCTTTAAATTCTAAACCTTTAAGTCCTTTCTTACGACCTTAGCTTGACCCACTTGGACACATGGCATCGGGACTTAATTTCTTAAGCATTAGATCTTGATCAATTTATCATTAAGCTATCAAGTCAGCCATTGGATCTATTTAGAATACTCAGCACTTTAATCTGTGGTCACCTTCATGTTAGTGGAACCCACATCTCCAAGACACATGCTAGAAGGGCTTAATGGCTTAAAATATAGATCTTGCACATCTTTGGATGAAGTGATTAAGTCGACCATTAGATCAAAAGGGAATCTGGGTGCAGTTTATCAAATAGATTTTCACAAATCTCGTGCCCGCAAAGACACATGGCATCGTTGCTTAATGACTTACATGTTAGATCTTGCGCATCTTGATCATAAGTGATTAAGAACACCATTAGATAAAAATAAAATTGCATGACACATGATCCTAAATAAAATACTTCCAAGCTTTGAAACTTAGGGTTTATTAAAGCGCTAAAGACTTAGGATAAATTGAACATGGCCCTGTTTTTAAACAACACATGGGTTATGACGACTTAAGTGAATGAATAAAGTAACATGAAATAAGAATGAGCCAAGATCACTTAGGGTTTTGATTGAATACACATGAAAACTGACCTAAGACATAGGGTTTTTCACACCTCTTGAAATTATAGGCTCCAAAATAATTATTTGCAAAGGGATTTTGACAACTTTGGACAATATTTTGTCATTTTTAGGAAAATTAACACTGAGAACCCAAAAAAATGGATACATTCAGAAACTGGATATATATCCAACAATGGCTCTCTCTAAGGATGCTTGAAAGCAAGTTTACAGCAAGAATAACAGATCTCTAGAAAATTAAAACATAACCGCACTAACCTATTTCTTAAAACAAACACACAATAGAAGGAAACATATAATAGAAGGAAACACACAATAGAAGGAAACACACCTGTACATAGGATACAACTATTTTGCATGGAAAATTTGATTTAATTGAAGAAATTTTTTAGGAATTGCCCATGCACTGGTAACTCCCGTTCTTCATCATTCATACTCTTTAGGAGATATGAATCCTTACAATAAATCTGACACAGAACCAAAGGTCACAACCATGGTGATTCAAATTTCTTATGTTTGCCTTTATTTTCAGCCTTGGCATTCCATTGTAGTACCAAGTCACTAGGCTGGAATTTTCTTTCATTATCCATTTTTTCAAAAAGGTATTTCATCCTCTATTGTAGTTTGATAATCTCCCTCTGACTATCTCTCCTCGCTTCATCCAACTCTACCAGTTGCACACCAACATTCTCTCTTGCATCGGTTCAGAAACCTCAATCTCTTCATCTTGGATGAACTTATAAATTAGAAGTAAATTATTACTAGGCATCCTTGAATAAACACCATATACCAATTCAAAATGATATTTTCCAGTGGCTTTCTTAATAATTATTCTATTTACCCATAAAGCAAGTTTTAACTTTGCATGTCAGGCTCTCTTGTTACTCTCTAGGGTCTTCTTCAAAATTTATAGAATACTTTTGTTACTTGATTCTTCTTTCCCATTATCCTGTGGATGGAAAGAGGATGAGTAATAAATGAAAATTCCCATATCAGAGTAGAAATAAACAAACTCTTCATATCTAAACCACATGGAATTTTCCATTACTAGCTTGATTGGAACACCAAATCTAGTGATCACATTGTTCATGGGAAATTCAATGACAACTGCACTTTGAGCCTTTTTATTTGGAATTTCCTCCACCCATTTGGTAAAATAATCAATCACTAACAAAATCCAACAATGACGCCGACTTGATCTCTCAGAAAATTCTCCAATAAATTCCATTCCCCACATGGAAAAAGGAGCTTCTGCAACTATACGATTGAACAATAAGGCTCCTAAAAATTTCATCTTGGTGGACAATCTCTGGCAGGGTTCACACTTTCTGACAAAGGCATGAGTATTTTAAAATAAACAAGGCCAATAATAGCCTTCCCTTAAAATTTTGTGAGATGTTGATCTGGCAGAGTAATGTCCTCCACACATCCTAGCAGGCATTTATTTCAAGGTTTTTTCAGATTGTCCTTTATCAAGACAATACCCCATCCATATTTTTACAATATAAATCACCATGCAATAGAAAATATTTTTAAGCCTATAACCTTAGGATTTTCCTTTTGTTAACATTTTAACATTCTGGGTAACTAGCATTTTTAAGAAAATAAACAATGTCGGTATACCATGGTTGCATTTCTGTTGAAGACAATTATTCAATTGTGTATTGTCATTCATGTTGCACATGTATATACACTTATGTAGTGATGTCACACAAATGTCTACATTCAGAAAAAGCACAGTTGGCGAATAGAATGAGTTGTTGTAGTGTTGACCAAGTTCAGTCAGGTATTGAAGAAGTATAGTACTGACCGAGTCACTCGGGCATTTCAGTCATAGTCGGGTATTCAGTGCCAGCTGACTAACAGTGATTTACATTCTATAATTAATTGATTATATGAAGCTGAATGAATTGTGATTTATTATTTAGAATTATATTCAAGCTGAATTGATAGGGATTATCATATATATGAAAGGTCAAGTTTGGATTGAATACATGTGAGTGTGTAAAAGTTGAAGACAAGCAGAAGTGTGGAATTTTGTGACATGAAGAGTGAAGGAAAAATCATATAGGATTCTAATTGAGTATAGATCACTCGGAGCTGCAATAGAACATTTGATAAGAAAGGATCTAGTAATAATTAGAATAGAGATCTTAATTAGCAAAGATAGTTGCTTACACATATAGGTCAATTCATTTTTACTCTCTAACAATTGTAGCAGTGATCTCAAATCTCTTAACAGAGTAGAATTAACAATCATTTTGTAAATCCTCTCACATGGTATCATTTCAATGTTTAAGTGTTGAAGACCTCTAACAATGCCACTCCTCACAGGGTGATTAAATCCTTTAACACATTCACACCTAATAGTGTGTTATTGTAACCTTTAACAAGTTTGGCTCCTAATCGGGCTCACTTCAGAAGAGTGAAAAATAGTAACTAGTTACATTGGTGGTTTTTCCCATATTGGTTTCCATGTTAAATCTTGGTGTCACCTGTGTATATTTTATTTGTTTCATGCTTTATGTTTCTACACTTAATCAATAAAGTATAATTGCATTGGATATTATAAATATTTCTTTGACACTCGAGTTACAGAAGAATATCTTAATTGACCAAGTAATTGTGTTAAAGTATTTAAGACATCTAAGAGACAAATGATTTTTTTGTAGTAACTGATTCACCCCTCCCCTCTTAGCCACTTATCTCATTTTGAATAATTGTTATCAGAGCTTCAACTGCTTTCAGAAAAGGTTTGAAGACCTAAGCTAAAGATAAGAGATGCCTTACAAAAGGGAGATCCCAAAGCTAAATAAAGACAACTTCCTAGCATGGAAAGAGTTGATCAGGCTACATCTATCTGCTATTAGAGATGTTGGTTTGCAATTTTTGGAAAGAAAATATGTGGAACCAACAGGGACTATGAATGTGGAACAAATGATGGAACAAAAGCTTAAAAACATAATGATGATTGATATAGCTTCTTCACTCAGCTACTCAAAATTTGATGAAGTCAAGGACTTCCCTACAGACTATTATACGTGGAATAAATTATAGGAAATTCATGGAGGAGATGCAAATATAAACAGATCCAAAGTAGAAAGTCTAAGAGGACAATTTCACCAGATGAAAATGAAAGAAGGAGAAGACATTACAAGATATAGTGAAAGAATAAAGAAGATTGTGAGTGCCATCAGAGCTATAGGTGGAATAATTGAAGATACAACTATGGTCAGTAAGGTAATAATAAATTTACTTCCTATTTATGCTATTAGAGTTTTATCTATTCAAGAGATGAGGTGCAATAAGGATATAACTCTAGATACATTAGTGGGAAGACTTACAACTTTTGAGCTGGACAAATTTGACAATTACTCTCCTAGCTCTAGAAATTTGAGTCTACATTCAAAGATAAATTAAACATTGGTAAGAAGGATAGATACTCAAAAGGGAAGCATATTGAAAGTGACAGTGATGATGAACTTGATCATGAATATCTTGACATGATTGAAGAATTACTTGCAAGAAGAACCGTAAAAGGAAAATACAAAGGAAAAATACCATTGATTTGTTTTTCATGTAATGAGCTTGGTCTCATTGCTGTAAAGTATCCAAACAAAGAAGACAAAGATGAGAAAAAGTTCAACAAATTCAAAAACAAGAAAGATTTCAAGAACTACAAAAGCTACAAGGATAAATGTAAGAAGTTTTTTTATATTGCTAAATATTTTGATAGTGATGAAGAAGAAGATGAAATGGTTTATATTGCTAATAAGAATGAGTTAGATGAAAAAGATGAAAAGGCAACACTTTTCTCACACATCAGTAAAAATGACACATGGATAATTGATAGTGGTTGTTCTCATCACCTTACTAGTGATAAGACAAAGTTTGAATATCTTGAACACTATGATGGGAGTGTAAGTTTTTGGAATGATGAACCTTTCCATGTAAGAGGAAAAGGTTGCATTACTCTGACAGAAGGAATCAAATGTGATAATGCTTATTGGGTTGAAGGATTGAGGAGAAATATACTCAGTGTAGCATTGATGAAGAACATTGGCTTCAAGGTAGAATTGATGAATGGTAAGGCCAAGCTCCTAGATGGTAAAGGGAACCTAGTCAAAACTGGCAGGTAAACAAGTGGTAATATATTCTATCTTGATCTCGCTAAAGGTTCATGATTTATTGTACAAGTAGAAGAAAGTTGGTTATGGAATAAAAGGTTGTGTCATGTAAATTTTGACAATCTGGTAAACATAAGAAAGAAAAAGAGAGTCAAAGCTATTCCTATTTTGAAGAAACCTGAGTTAGCAATATGAAAACAATGTCAAATTGGAAAGATGAGAAAGACAAGTTTCAAAAGAAAGAATTACAATATTGATGAAGTCTTGGAATTGGTACATACTAACCTATGTGAACCAATTGGAAAAACAAGCTATACTAGAGAGAATTATTTTATTCTATTTGTTGATCATCATTCCAGAATGATGACTATCATGTTTCTCAAAGAAAAATCAGAAGCTTTTCAAAAATTCAAATGGTATCTTGCAAGAGTTGAAAAGGAAACATGAAAGAAACTAAAATGCCTAAGATATGACAGAGGAGGAGAACTCATTTCTAATGAGTTTGATAAATTTTGTAATGAGAGAGGAATCAAAAGATAGTAATCTTCCCCTAGTACACCACAACAAAATTGAATAGCAGAAAGAAGAAATAGATCCATTATGGATTGTGCCAGAACCCTAATTATTGGAAAGGATGTTGCTACCAATACCTGGAAGGAGGCCATCAGCACTATAGTTTTCTCCTTGAACTGAGTTCAGTTGAAGAAAGTTAGTAACCAGACACCTTTTGAATTATGGTATGGCTATAAACCTAATGTTTATTATTTCAAAGTATTTTGAAGTAGATGCTACATATTGAAGGAAGCAAGAAATGAAAAACTAGATGCAAAAAGTGATGATGTAATATTCCTAGGTTACTCATGTAAAAGCAAAGCATACAAATGTTTGAACCTTACTACTCATAAAGTCATGTAAAGTGTACATGTCAAGATTGATGAGTTTGCAGAAAAATGTCAAGAGAAGAGAAATAAAGAGCCTGAAGACTACAAGAACTTTGTGTATCATGAACCTCACACTATACCTATGACTTAATAAATGGTGATTGGATAAAAAACTATCAACCACTAAATATACCAGAACAAACTGTACAACCCAAGTTGCAAACTGTGAAACCTGAGCTGTTGGTAGAAGAGACTAAGTCACAGACAAAGGGAACTGAGTCACAGACAGAGGGAACTGAGTCTCAGACAGAGGAACCCAAGTCACAGAAAGTGGAACCTGAGCATCAGATAGAAGAACATGAAAGAATGTTTGAGAATGACAGACATAGTGGATCAAGTCCAAAATCTAGACTAAAGGATCCAGTACTTTCAAAATATGTTAGAAGGCATCATGAACCTGAGAAAATAATTGGAGATTACAAAGAAGGTGTAATGAAAAGGAAAAAACTCACTGGTACATGTTTACTAAGTGAATTTGAACCTAGAACTGTTAAAAATACATTGTGTTGGTGCTCAAATCAACAAATTGGATTTCCTATGGATTTTTCCTATCCAATGATGATAAACCCAAGTGATTTGGCCAACTAAAAAGTCACAATGAAGGCAAGGTTGAAACTTTTGCAATTTTGGCTCTGAGAAACCAAGGCTGGTAGCCTATACCTTGACTTATCCTTCAAGTTACAAGGCCTTTTTTATAGAAGATAAGTAACACGTCAATATTCTCTCTCAAGTATGGAAAGGCACTTGAAAGAAATCTAACTGAAAGCAATATATCATGAACTATAAATTGAAATACTTTAAGTAATTGAAAGAATGTTTGTTAAATGTGTATGTAATTTGAAATGAACAAATAGATAAGAAATCAAAAAACTATAAATAATGAACTAAATAACTATAATCCAAATAAGCAATAAAGATGAGTGCCTTAATCAACTATGGGCAATAGAGTAACTATCATTCCAATCTTTTGTTCAACCTCAGAGATAGTTTTACAAGAAAACTTATCACTTCAAAGGTTTTATGGAATGTACATGCAACCTAAAAAAAATTCAAAGATATTTCAAAAGGGTAATACTTCTTAGATTATAGCCCAATTGACTGAGGCCTCTATCAAAAAAATTTAACCATGCAAAATGAGAAAACCAATTGAAAATATAAACTATCTTGAATCAAATCAAGAAGCATGCACATCAAACTATCACTTTGAAGAAGTTATATTGGTTTATTTGAGGGACAAATTGTAAAATGATTAATGAAACAATTGCATATATGAAGAAAAAAGACTTATCTTTATTGATTTTAAAGAAATAGTACATCCAGGTCCATGTTATAGTTGTTGATCCAAAACTATCCAAATATGTGAAATTATATTATATTGTATATAATATCCTCTCTTTACATTTTACATTATGTATATATAAGTGTTTGAGTGGCTTTCACACCTCTTTAGGGTGAAAAGACACAACTCTTATTACAAATTATTTTGAAACAACAATAAACTAACTAAAAAATAACTACCTAACTTTCAAATTCGGCTTTGGTTGAATATCCAAAACACCTCATGAAAAGATAATATTTTTGTTGGAGATAGGAAATTTGATTTTCCGAACTGGGATGTTTTTAGATTTGTAAAATTTGACCATCTTTATCCTCTGTCAAAATCATCTTTGCAGCAGATCTAAATTCCAACATTTTTTGAAGGCTTTGATTAGTTAGTTCTATTTATTTGTGTCATAAAGCTTCCTTCCTTTGATAGTTTTTACTATGGAGAAACATGCTTCTTGATAATGGATTGGGACTTCTAAATTATCAAAATTTAGGGTACCACCACATTGAATGATGAAAGTTAGATAGAGATAATGAATGAAGAAATTGAGCAGAATGAGAAGAATAAAACTTGGACTCTTGTCTCTAGGCTAAACGACAAGAATGTGATTGGAACCAAGTGGGTTTGTAGAAATAAGATGAATAAAAATGGTAAAGTTTCTAGAAATAAGGCCAAACTAGTTTGTAAAGGATGTGCTCAAGAAGAGGGTATTGATTATGGAGAAACTTTTTCTCCTGTTCCAAGACTTGAAGGAGTCAGAATTCTTCTGGCATATGTTCCACATAAACGATACAAAGTATATCAAATGGATGTGAAATTTGAATTTCTAAATGGAATCCTAGAAGAATAAGTCTACATTGAATAACATGAAGGATTTTTTGATCCTAGTAGAAGGAATATGGTTTTCAAGATCCACAAAGCATTGTATGGACTAAAGCAAGCACCCAGAGCCTTGTATGAAAGATTGCATTTCTATCTAGTAAGTATTGGATTTCAGAGAACCAATGACAACAGTAGCCTATACATCAAAGAAGGACCACATAAAAAAATACTGTTAGTAGAGATATTTGTTGATAACATATTATTCACTGTGTAATTCCCTACTAGGGAACCCAGGAGAGCTAACGTAAACATGCAACCAAGATAATTTTTTTTAAATATTTATAAACAATAATGTTAACAACCTAGAAGAAACACATGAGATAACATGACATATACATAATTAAAACTCAACAAAGGTTACAAAACTTGAGGGTTCCTTGATGTAGAATTACTTAAGAAAAATAATCTATGAATAACAACTATAAAGACTAACATAAAGGATACATCAATTGAATCCAATAATACGCATCTCATATATTAAGATCACATATACTTTTGAATCAACATCCACTGAACATGTTGTAGGGTATGCAATAATACATAACAATACAATACAATACATCCTCCCAAATATGTCATCCAATAGACACATATGGTACAAATATACAACTCATAAAACTATACAAGTCTCCAGAAGAATAAGGAGATAGAAGAAGAAATGAAACAAGGATCATCAAAGAATGAAGACAAACGTCATATCTCAATGGTTATAAGAATCACTACCACCCAACTGCATGGAACCAAAAGTCCAATCCCACCATGTTGAAGAGATAATAACAAGCCCACTCACACGGGTATGCAACAAGAAGGCAAAAATCAAGGGTATACAACCATCATAAAGAAAAGCATAGGAAGATCCTAGAAGCTTTCTAAATCACAATAAGGAGATCTACATAATACCAGAGGTAACCAACACACCTAGGATAACCTAAGCTATATATAGGAAGGTGTCATCACGTACATCTAACCCTTGAGTCTCATCCTAGAAATCCCTCACGGGATCCCGACACTCAAGTCACCATACACGACATTGATGACCTCTTAAACTGACAAGACCACTAACTATGCTCGAACCCGCACCTCACAAAGGGGAAAGCATCATCTCATCCTCCATCTTATCCTATAATAGCACTCAAGCATGGGTGAGGCATTATCTTATTAGATTATACTAATGCATCCTAATAAGTTATTATGTTATCACTTGTTAAAAATTAGTTACAATAAATTATCCTAACAACCACTTGTGAGCTTTGACACTTATTGGAAACCACCTCCTACTATACAACTAGGTAACCTGCCCTAGGTTCACAAGAAAAAACATCATAAGGGTTCATCATCAACCTCATCACTAATTCCCACTCATATAGTGATACACCCTCACAAATCATAAACAATATTAAAGAGAAGAACATAACTCTCGGAACTAGTTCTTGCCCATACAAGAACTATTGGCTCTCAATTAACCAAAATCACTTAAAATACTCTCACAGAATCACATAAGACTTGTTGAGAGAAAAAAGGCTGGGTAAAAAGATTGAGACCCAAAATTGATGACAACATGCATTGAAGTACACAAACACCAAAGAAATAGAAAACCTAAAACCTCTGGTTATACATCCTAATAGCCATCTACTCCCAACAGACAACTGACACATAGCAGTATCATAAAAGGGAAAGAAACAATCTTTTAAACCAGTCACTCAGAAGACACATCATCGCATAATAAGTACAATTCTAGAAAGACAATAAAATTCAGTGATAAACTCATTTATAGTAACACTATGCAAATTAGTTTATCCAATAAAATTATTAACAACAATATAATTCAATTTTCCATAGAAAATGTACATAAAGCCTCTATAGATTAATTTATAACATTCACATCATATAAATTAGTCTATTTAATAATTACTAAAAATTTAAGTATAATTACAAGTAAAAGTTTTCTATTTAAAAAAAAAAAAATGAATTTCTAAAAATAGAATACCCATGAGAATTCAAAAAAAACAAAATTTTTAATTTTTTTTTTTAAAATAGAATTTCTAAAAATAGAATACTACTCCATGCAAATTTTTAAAAAAGTCTTTTTAAAAAAAAAAATAGAATACCACTCCATGCGAATTCTAAAAAAAAAAAAAAAAAAATTTTTTTTTTTAATTTTAAGAAAAAATACAATTTCTAAAGAAACATAATTTCTAAAAATAGAATTCTCTTGCATGCAAATTGACACAACCAAGAAAAATATTCTAAGTTTAATATGTAATTTCTTTTTCAAGAAAAGTTTTCTCTAAGCGTGCAAATTGACATAAACAAGAAAAAAATTGTAAATTTAATATTTAATTTCTTTTTCAAAAAGAGTTTTCTCTAAGCATGCAAATTGACATAAACAAGAAAAACATTCTAAATTTAATAATATTTTTCAAATGAAATCTTTGCATGCAAATTTATGCAAACAGGAAAAGAATTCTAAATCTAATATTAATTTATTTACTAGAAGGGTTTGTTTCTCAAGCATGCAAATTTAACTCAATTGACTTGTTTTCTACATTCAAGGTATGATATTAACAGATCCGAACGTTTAAACCCTTTCTTGGCAATAATCATCATTTTTCTTTAAAAATGGACATTTTTTCCAAATTGAAACCCCAAGGGCAACTTTGAAACAAATTCATTTCCACATGAAAACCCTAATGCCCTTTTTGCATCTAACACCATGGAATGAAACCTTTTTTCCCACAAGCACAAATATGACATGCAAACTTGAAAGAAACCACAAAATTAACCAAGAACACGTTTCTTCAATTTTACATCAATAAACCACACAATAATCAAACAAGGAAGATCACACAAAAGATCCTAGCTTTTCAGATGCATGGAAGATGGGGATCGAAAGCTAGAATTAACATGAAAAAGATCCTACCTCAATAACTGATGAGAGTAACAAAAGTCACAATTTCAAGAGAAGAAGAATTTTAAAAATACTCCAAAATGCTCTAAAGCTTTCACAAATCCTTCATCACTTGATTTTCCTTTCTCCCCTGATTGAACAACCTCCAAAATGGATTTCAATCCAAGGATATAGAAAACCAAGTAATTAGGTTTTCAAAAGTGAAAAAAAATAAAGGGAATATAAATTATCTAATTAATAATTTAAAAAATTCTTTGTTTCCATTTTTCACTTAAGCATGCATATCTCAACTTTATAATCTAAAAGCAAACAGTTAAATTGAAAATGCATGTAAGAATATTTCAATTAATGATGAAGGGTGCTCCCCTTAGTGTCACAAACACATAACAGAAACAGAGAAGCAATAACAATTTGCAAGAACAAAAAATGGGCTTCTTATTATCTCCACAAATGTGGAATTACAAAATTTCAGAATTACAATATGCAAAGCCACATGGGCATTCCCCTTACAATATTCTGTAGGACAAAGCCTCGAATTATTACCCAGATCTACCCAGAACTGTCCCGAACTGCCTAAGACAACACTACGGGCCTTCTTTATATATGCAATTTCCACTGCCCGAGAAGGTTCCAGAAAGTTAGCCCTTAGGGCCGACCAAACTTAGGATTATTTTATTTTTCAATTTAGTACATCAAAGTCGGCTCAAAATAACTTTTGAAACCTGAACAAAAATTTTGAAGGAAAATTATTTTCTGCTATTTCAG
>MU224301.1:4519881-4575342 GCA_018584345.1 Thuja plicata
CCGACCAAACTTAGGATTATTTTATTTTTCAATTTAGTACATCAAAGTCGGCTCAAAATAACTTTTGAAACCCGAACAAAAATTTTGAAGGAAAATTATTTTCTGCTATTTCAGGTGGCCCAACTTTGGGAGACCATAAGTCATCACCAGTTGACCCGATGGACTATTATAACCCCATTTCAGAAATGCCACGAAGCTCTCTACAACTTCTTGATCAAGCAAACTTCATCGGGCCCAAGTTTCAACCTCATCCGAGGCCTCTAAAGCCTTCAAAACTGAGCTCGAAGTTTCTGTACCCTATTTTCAATACCGAAAATTTTCAATATCTTCAAAACTAGACCTGATCTAGCCATGAAACTTTACTGGTAGGCTGATATGACTGAGATGAACCTCCACATGCAAAATCAAAACATTCTGAGATCGTATGACCAACTTACTAAAAATAGCAAGTTCCCATAAATAGCAGCTCTGCACAAGGTAGCCCTTATTGAAAAGAAAACAGAAATATTTTAGGGTGATGCAAGATTGCCCTTACACCCAGGATGCTCCTGCATCAATTAAACAAATCAAGTAATCATGCAACTTAAAGCAATATTCAATAATTCAACTATGCACAATTAATTACAATTAATTGTATTTAATATTTATTAAATCTAAATTATTTAAATCAAGACTTAATAATTAAATATAGGCATTTAATTATTAAATAGCCATATATTTCATATATCAATATTTTAAACTTGTTAAAGGTGCAATAATTAATATTAATATTTACCATAATTATTCATTAATTAAATCTAGTCAAAAGAATCATTAATCCATCTAAAACCTATCTAAACAGAAAACAACTGAAACAGACAACAACTGAAACACAAACATAAACACACCCAAATAGGCTCACGAATCCATGTCACTTGACAGATTCTAACACTAGGACAACCAATCAGATTCTTGTCCAGCTGTAGGACAAAATAAGGGTTTAGGGTATGGATTTGGACCTGATATTATCTGCCCTCTCTTACCATTGAGATATTGCGATATGGCATGCTCACTCCTACCAATTCAAGGAAGACGTAGCCCGGTACCTCCAAACCCATCATCACAAAGATGAATATATATACATGAAATATAGAAATCAATGGTTGAGACTATTTTATCGTGTGGATATCACCGAAGCAAGTAACTATGACTTTGTCCCCTACCATACCAAACACCTCAAACAGTAAAGTAAATCATCACAATAATCCATGTGGATATAAATATAGGGTTAGTATTGTTAGAAAACCTTAATCAAAATAATTTCATAACATAAACATAAACATAAACAACATGAAATAATCACAAATCATATGCAAATAGATGATATAATACAACTAACAATTGATCAATAGCATAATGAAAAGTGATACCTAAATATCCTTAATATCACCTAAAATCACTAACTCACATATACTAAGGCCTAAAAGAGATCAAAAACTAACATAGAAAGGAAGACTAAGGGGTAGGTATTACACACTGGTTATGATAACCTATGCACAACATTCTCTGTAGCTATGAGTAAAGAATTTGAGATGTTTATGTTTGGTGAGATCAAATTATTTGTTGGATTACAAGTACGTCAAATGAAGGATTGTATATACATTACTCAATCAAAATATATCAAGGAGATACTTAAGAAATTTTGTATGGAAGATTCCAAACCTATTGGAACACCCATGTGTACTAGATAGAAATTGTTTAAGAATGATGATTCAAAAGAGGTAGATCAAACCGACTACTGATCCGTGATTGGAAAATTGCAATATGTTGTCCACACTAGACCTGATATTACATTAGCAGTCAGTATTGTTGCAAGATTTTCAGCTAATCTCAAAGACAATCACCTAATGGAAATCAAAAAAATTATGAGATATCTGAAGGGTACTAAAGACTATGGTTTATGGTATAAGAAAGGTGGAAACTTTGATTTAAAGGCATTCACTGATGTTGATTGGGCTAGAAGTGTCAATGATAGGAAAAGCACAAGTGGTGGAGCTTTCTTTCTTGGAAAGAGGTTAGTGTCTTGGAGTAGCAAGAAATAGAATTGTATCTCTTAGTCTATAGCAAAGGTGGAATGTGTTGCTGCAATAGTGAACTATTCAAACATCAGATGGATCAAGTAGTTGTTGTCAGGAATGAATGAAGAAGTAAAGAACCAGTTATTATCTATTGTGACAACACCAATTTTCATTAAAATTTCAAAGAATGCTATGATGCACTTCAAAACCAAGCCTTTAGCAATAAAGTATCATTTTTTGAGGGAATTGGTACAAAACAAAGTAAGGATGGAATATGTGAATACCAAAGAACAAGTTGCAAACATATTCACCAAACCTTTACCTGTGGATGCATTCTTGTATTTTACAGGAAAGCTAGGGGTGCTTTCCCTAAATGAAGCTCACTAAAATATAGTTTAGTGATGCATAAATCTGAGCAACAGGGAAGATCTATCATTTGATGCAGGTACATCAGAGCACATTGTAGATGAATTAGTACATTCACGTACATTACAATTACAAAGTGCAATAGTACTAACTATTGTTATTTGAAATGATGGAGTCTTACAGAATAAAGATAAGTAACTTATGGAGTGTTTGGAATTTCTTGTTAAAGAGGGAGAGTTTTCTATAATACAAAAGAGGGAGATTTTTATGTTAGATGGAGTTTTTGGATAAGAATCAGAATGAAGCTAAGGACATTAAATAAATTTTTATGTTTCTCTACAATTCTTTGTATTATGACATGTTGTGTTTCCATAAATGCCAAAGACGGAGATTGTTGAAGACAATTATTCCATTGTGTATTGTCATCGATGTTACATGTGTATATACACTTATGTAGTGATGTCACACAAATGTCTACATTTAGACAAAGAAAAGTTGGTGAATAGAATGATTTTTTCTAGTGTTGACCGAGTTCAATCAGGTATTGAAGAAGTTTAGTTTTGATCGAGTCACTTAGGAATTTCAGTCATGGTCGGGCATTTAGTGCTAGCTGACTAACAATGATTTACATTCTATAATTAATTGATTATATGAGGCTGAATAAATTTTCATTTATTATTTAGAAGTATATTCAAGTTGACTTGACAGGGCTTATCATATATATGAAAGGTCAAGTTTAGATTTAATGCATGTGAGTGTGTAAAAGTTGAAGACAATAAAAAGTATGGAATTATGTGACATGAAGAGTTAAGGAAAAATCAGATAGGATTCTGATTGACTACAAAATACTTAGAGCTACAATAGAACATCTCATCAGCAAGGATCCAATCATAATTAGAGCAGAGATTTGAATCAACAAAGAGAGTTTCTTACACATACAGGTCAATTCATTGTTACTCTAAAAATTGTAGCGCTGATCTCAAATCTCTTAACAGAGTAGACTTAATAGTCTATTTGTAAATCCTCTCACAAGGTTGCATTTCTATGTTGAAGTGTTGAAGACCTCTACCAAAGCCACTCCTCACATGGTGATTAAATCCTTTAACAGGGTCATACCTAATAGTGTGTTATTGTAACCTTTAATAGGGTTGGCTCAACTAGGGCTCACTTCAAAAGTGTGAAAGATAGTAACTAGTTACATTGGTGGTTTTTCCCATATTGCATTTCTACGTTAAATCTTGGTGTTACCTATGTATATGTTCTTTGTTTCATGCTTTATGTTTCTGCACTTAATCACTAAAGTATAATTGTATTGAATATTATAAATATTTCTTTGACACCTGAGTTACAAAAGAATATCTTAATTGATCGAGTGATAGTGTTAAAGTATTTAAGACATCTAAGGGACAAAGGATTTGTTTTGTAGTAACTGATTCACCCCTCCCATCATAGTTACTTGTCTCATTTCGAATAATTTCAATACTTGTAACAAAATTGCACAGGTAGCAACACTGTTTACTTGAACTAAGTCCAAATTCTCTTTTGTCATCAACTTTACCAAGCCTAGTCCTCTCACCAGCTTTGTGATATGAATTTTTAAATCAATTTCTTAAACTTTTTTTATCCACTTACACCTCTTTCCTGTTACCTCATTTTGGAAGAAAATGTCTTTTATAGAAGCATGAGGAACATATGCATTTACTTTTGCACATACAAGATAAGGCCTAGAAGCCTTGAAAGATTTTACCAAGGCATAAGCCAACTTTTCCATCAATTGATAATTCAACTTAGCTGATTGTAAATATTTGTTAAAAAATGTTATGGGATATTCAAATCCCTCAGCATCTTTCTGCAATAGGACTGCAACAATAGTATGAAAAGAAGAAAATGTGAATAAAGAGAAAGGTTTGGCATAATTAGGAAATAATAATATAGGGGATTCTTGGTTGCCTTTTTTTATCTTTTCAAAATATGATTGCGTTTCTTGATCACATTCAAATTTTACATCCTTTTTTAGTAACTTGACTATGGGCTTGACTAGTTCTACAAAATTTGCAATAAATCTCCTGACATAATTTATTTGTCCCAGAAATGATTATATACCTTTTAGATTTTTAGAAGCAAGCACTTTTTGAATTGCTTCAACTATTTCCAGGTCTATTCTTACTCCTTCCTTTGACACTATGTGACCTAAGAGTTTTCCTTCAGTGAGAGATAAATTGTATCTCCTTGGGTTCAATGATACCCCATATTCTAATGCTTTAATCATGATCTTCTCCAAGTGGTTACAGTGATCTTATGCATTCTTTGTTAAGGATGTCAAATCATCCTAGTAAACTATAATAAAAACATCTATAATATCCTTAAAGGCTACATCCATGGCCCTCTGAAAAGTTGCACCAGTATTTTTTAAACCAAAAGGCATGTGAGCATACATATAAGTACCCCAAGGAGTGGTAAATGTTGTCTTGAATTGTTCAGATTCTTTGAAAAGCACCTAATTGTACCCTATGATCCCATCCATCATAGTTAACAAATCAAATCCAGGGACGTTATGTAACATAGCCTCCATATAAGGTAATCCATTGTTGTCTTTTAGTGAGGCTACATTCAGGTTTCTAAAGTCAACACATAATCTTATGTCCCCATTTTTCTTTCTCATAGGGACAAAATTAGAAACCCATGATAAATGTATGATAGGATGAATTATACCTACATCCTTCAACTCCATCAATTCCATCTACAATTTAGTAGCCAACAGTAGATTGATAGGTCTTTTTTTGCGTAAATGGTTTCAAATCTTCATTGAGTGGGATGTCATGCTGCAATAGGTCTTTCCTGTAGGCTTTAAGATCTTCATAAGACCAGGAAAAAACATGTTTATATTTTTTAGTAGCCTTATTAGATTCAATCTCACATTCTTATCCTTCTTTTCACCAATATAGACCAATTGAGGAGATGTCTTGGATCCTAGATTTATTTCTTTCAAATATCCTACCTTTGCATTGGATTTATGGGACATATAATTATAATTTATACTAAACATGCCCTCCAATTCAACTAATCCTTTGGGAATATGATTATTAGCTAGCTGAATAACTTCTTGATCAAAAATATATTCCCTACCATCCACAACTGCTACTAGAGATTCACAGTCAGTTTTCTAGCCATCATATTGAACTATACATTCGATAAATGTAAGAATGTCATCATCATCGTCAAACACTTGCCAGTTATGGATATTATCAGGGACTGCTGGTCTATTTTTCACTTCTACCATAGATATGCCAGTAAGGGTAACATCATTGTTTTTTAGGGCAACATTAGCAAGAAAGGCTCCCATTATGTTATTTGATCTTTCTACCCAAAGGATGCTAAAGCATCAAAGAATTTTAACCTAACCTAGACTCCATATTTTTAAAATTTTAGTCTATAATACTTTGCAGCATAATGTTCCCTTATTTGAGCTATGATCAATTGGGAATCTACATGAATTTTCAAACATTTGATACCATGTTTAATGCTAATATTCATTCCCAATATCAAATATTTATACCCAGCAGTGTTATTTGTACAATGAAAGGCTAATAGGATTTAGAGTATTTAAAAGTAATACCTGATGGGGATATGAATATAAATCATGCTACTGATCCTTCCTTGGAGCATCCTCCATCAAATTACATTTTCCATAGTTAATCTTTTTGCAAAAACAACTCATCAACAATTGGATCAGTATTTCTTAATTCTGGCTTAATCTCTTTCTCAACAAAGTTTTCCATGTCAATGTCTACACAAAAATTCAATTGGTTAGGCATAACCATCTCCACCATGATAGGTGAACAAGGTTCTCTATACAAATTTACCTCATTACCATTTACAGGAATCGTTGCATAGGATAAATCTAGTTGCAATCTTCCACCCACTACTGATGCCCATTGTCTTGACAAAAGAATACCATAATGGGGCTTGGTATCTAAAACAACTATGTCCATCATGTAATTAGATTATGATATTTTACAAGCTCATCCCAATATGCAATGCTATAATTAGGTAGATTTATAAGCCAATCCCTAGCGTCTTCTGTCAAAGATTGAACAAAAAGTTTCATGATGACATCTTCATTTTCAATTTCAAAATCAGTTATCTTATCACTGAAATATTTCAAATTTTCTTCAAAATTAATGACATTATTTCACATGAATTTAGTGATTTTGTCTCTTACCTCATTGCTGATCACGTTTGGGTCACCAGGAATACCATCAAAGAAAAGATATCTATATCTATTCATACGAACAGGTGTCCTTTGGAAATTTCTCAGCACATTGTTACCACATGGTCTAGTTGTTCCTTTTTTATTTTGAATAGGTGGGGGTAAAATTTTCTTTAGGTTAGAGACTTGAGTGCTTGGATCAGAGTGAGCAGGATGAGCAACTGCATTTGGGCCAGGAGTTTGAATTTTAGGACCAGCACCCTGATTATTTGGAGTAGGACCATCAGACTGATTTTTTTGTTGTATCCCATGATTAACTAACATATATCTACTTGCATTAGTGTTGGTAGTAGCATGTATGAGAGCTATTTTCATCCTCATATTAGCTGCAACAACCTCTAATTCCAAATTTTCTAGTTGTTTGGATAGGTCCTCCTTGGCTTTTCTGGCTTGTTCAAGCTCAAGATCAACAGGAGGTATTTTTGTAGGAATAGTCATGTTTTTCTTAGGCTCTCTATAGTAACACCAAAAGCCTTTTTCTTACCCTTTTTGAGGAAATCCTTAGTGATAGTCTTAAGTTTTGCACTTTGTTCAACCTCATATGGGTGAAATTGTCTAATGACAAGTCCACTTCCTTCAAATTCATCTTTCCTAGAATTTGATGTCCTATTTGCATCTTTCTTCCTCAAATCATCAAGATCACCCCAAACAAGTCGGTATCTAGGCCTTTAGGCTCTTCATTTAGGCTCTTAGCCTTGAGATCATTTCTTCTTGTTTTAGCTGAGATTTATTCTCTCTCTACCAGTAAGTCATATAACTCTTGCTCACACCTCTTCCTTGCATTTGATATCTCTATTTCTTGATCCTTTTTCTTTCTGCTCAAAGCCAAAACCTCATCTCTTAACTTATCTGAATCATAAGAGGTTATCTCAATAGAAAAAGTTTCTTCTGGTGGAGGTAGATTTTATTTTGCAGGGAAAAATCCTACATCAGTAGTTTCCCCATCTCTGAAAGGATCAGAGTTTACATGAGATATATGAGAATCAACTGGCCCTATGGGTTCTGCACTTTCAGATGAAGATGACCTTCTTTTTGGAACACGGGTTTCCATTCTACTTTTAGAGGTACTTGGGGAATCATATTTAGACCCACCTCTCTTGGACCATTGTCTCCTTCCAGGTGTATGGAGCTCTTCTCCAATATCCTTCTCAGGATTATCTTTGAAATAAGATCTACTATTTCTTTGTCGAGTCATGTTTTAAACTAGAAAATTATATTCAATATGTTCACTTATGAAAAACTAGAGTGCACAGAGATTCGAGTCGCCACTTATTTGCAGAGGAAAAATATATATGTAAAATAGTTGAGGAACTTGTCCCAACTTAGACTTTCTTGTACAACAATAAGTCTAAATGAAACCTAAATGAAACTTTTCTTAGTAACTCCTCACCTTGACTAAGTTTGTGATCTCAAGAATACTATCCTTTGTCATTTATATCACTAAAGATCCACTTCCACTTGTAACTTTTCTTCAAAAGAATACACTGGATTAAAACAGAGAATCTGTAGTCACCACTCCGTCTATTTGAGACAAGCTTAGTATCATCTTCAGAATCAAAACATTCAAGTAATGTGCAATGACAAATAAACAAAAAAAATGCACCCTGATAATTAAGAGGAAAAATAGACTTATTCTTAATATCAAAAGGACTAATTCTTTCATGAACATGACTCTAGAACATTAAATAAATTACCTAGTAGAGTCGCCAATATATTAGAACTTTTTCTTGTTGAATCACTATATAGCTTGTCTAGCTTGACTCTTAGACTCCCAATTTCAGATTCATAGAGGGAAAGGCTAATTAACAAGGATATAATCTTTCTACACTTCAGGCTCCACAAACCCAGGTAGGTGCACATATAACATACTACTGATTCACTCCTGTATTGAACTACAATAGTTGACAACACACCCTGCTGATGAACATCATTAACATTATGCAAAACTTAACATGCCCAACAATAAGCTTAACAAGAGATATTATTAGTGTAAGAAGGACATTCATCCTTCTTCTTTTTAAAGTTCTTGGACTTAGGAAGGCTAACCTTATGATTCACTCTTCAAGGAATCAGTAAAATGAATTTTACCTTTTGAATACAATCAAACATGAATATTCTCAGTAACTAAAATGTAAAGATTACTTTGATTTATTATTGATGATGAGAAATACTTATCATAACTTAGACTAGTGCCTAATCTCGGGCAAAGAGTCCAATGAGATGTAAATACATAGAAAATAAATTAATAAGAACACAAATAAGATCCCAGATAGAGTGTCTTACAAACTATCCTCTAATTCTCACATCAAAGTATCAAATTTTCATACTAATACCTATCCCTCTATAATTACTCAAAAGATTGACTCCCTCCTTGAAGGAAACTCACAAGTAATTGCATAGTTACCTTATAACCAGTAAGTTTAACATGCCTTGAAAAATAATCATACAAGAGCATGAACAAAAGTACAAAAAGACACCATAGATCTTAAATAGGAGATTCCACTGTATTTTATTAATATCCTTCTACTTCAATACATTCAGATAGACCAAATATTAAAAATGTAAAAAAATATCAAGTCTGCTTTGCAGCTATAAATTCACGATCCTTTACAAAGTCTTCTAACTTTCAATATATAGTTTTCTTTAGTCATCTTGGAATCCTTAAAAATCAAGGATGCAACAAGATTTAGATGACTAAGCTAAAAGACAAAACCTATGACCCATTTATAGGACAAAATAACAAGTGGAATGATAACCACTTTTGTTACAAGATATTCAAAGTAGTTTATCCTCTAACAACCTGGTTATTGTACTTTCTTTAAAAAAATTTGGAAATAACCATCTTGAATTTATTATCCCTAATCTTGTTGATGTAGAATCTTTTGCCCTTTCTTGTCTCATTCAAACTGTTGGGAAGCATTGTCATTTGTTGTCTGTCATAGATTATCATCTTCTCCCTGATCAACTACATTGTATCTATCCTTCCAGGAGGTATACACCTCATCACTTGGCTAAGAGAAATGAATGAATTCATCTTTTTTGCTGTTAATCTCATTCCAACTGACACTTGCCTTCTCAATTTCCTCTTTTCATAATTCAAAAAATGACCTAGCTTTAACAATGATTTACACAATTTGGACAAACAAAAGTGTGCTTTCCAAAGTAATAATACTATTAGTCTTGGTTGACAATGCCTCATTCATTTGTCTCAACCATAATGCTTCAGTCTTTATTTCACCACTCTTCTTGAAAAGGTTCAGAAATATCTCATATCAATCCTTTGAATATTCTTTCCTCAAAGTTTCTACCTTCCTTATGATGATGCTTCTCTTTATGTCCATGTCCATTAGTAATTTGAAGCATTTATAAGTGCTGGTTAAAACAATATCAATATTGTTTTCTTCCTTGGATGTGGAATAGAAATTTTTTAGTTCAGCCTTCTTTTCTTTCGATCTATCCATGATCATGATCGACTTATCCTCATCGATATCATACTCATTTATTATGCTAATAACTTTCTTTCCTAGTGAATAAATGGTAGTAGGAATTAATTCCTTAGTACACTACATGAGAGTGGCATGTATTTTATCATAATACCTTTGTTGTACCAATCCCTCTTCTTCTTTAAATGTTGTAGACTCTTCAACCCATTTCTTCCTTGATTCTTCCAACTTGAACCTTTCAGCAATTAATTTTTCTTTTTCTAATTCCAAGTGTGCTTTTGTAATAGGAATTGATGGGATAGGGGAAGGAGGGAAAGTTACAATTGGGTTGGATGTAGCAGGATGATGTGGGCCTTGTTTTATCATCGTTTGAGGAAAAAAAGTTTAATATTTGATTTCCCTCTAGGATAGAAATTTTATTATATTTTTCAATAGACTTTACCCTTTCATCATTATATGCTTTCATGATTACTTCAATGTGTTTCCTTAAAATTTTAATCTCTTCATCTTTCCTCTGGGCTACATTTGTACTGAATTTAGCAGATTCTAATGTAAGGCTAGCTACCTCTGCTCCTAAAGTGTCTGCCACTCTCTTTACTAATAGGCTTCCTAACTGTTCAGCATGGTCATCTTCACCAGTTCTCTTATTATCATTCTTCTTTATAGACCACATTACCAGTGCTGCATGGTCTTCACTAAATTTAACACCTGTAGACACTCCACTAGTGTGCATTGGCGTGGTCTCTTTTCTAACAACATCAAAGACAATAGCATCAACAAGATCCCACTATGGGAGAAAGAGAAATTCTTCTTTATTTACCAATTCTATGCCTTCTTTAGGAGTGATTTTGTCAAAAATAGCTAACATCTCCTTCTTTATTTCCTTTTCAATGTCATCTTATCTCTATCAGGTTGATCATTCTTCAACTTTGGACATTTCTCTCTGAATTTATTAATGTGAATTCTCCAAAGGAACTGAATAAAAGCCCTTTCTTTAACAAACTGATCATCTGACAAGAATTCATCACTAGCTTGCTTAGTGATAGTATCCAACTCCTTCCCAACAAAATAATATACTGTTATGTCTATTTCAACATGTTTGGGTTCCTCTGGCTCTCTTTCTTGCAATTCCTGGGCTATAACAAAGACATTTCCTGTATTTCACATTTTTCAGTAATTTCTTAGTAATGGATTGTTCATCCATGTGCAGGGGAGATTGGGAAGGTGAATAAATATCATCTTTTTGTTGATCTCTTCCTTCCACCCTTTGCCTTTTTGGAGATGGAAATGATTGGGTACTGGAGTCTAATGTTCTTTTCCCTTTTGGATCAGAGGTCTTTTCAACTCTTGGGAGGATTATGCTATATCCTCTCCCTTGCTACACCACATATTTCCCTAGTAGAACAACCCTTCCCTATGTAGGTCTTCTCAAAATAGCTTTGGCCTTTTCTGGCTTTGTTTCCATTACCTTCTTCTTTTGGTGTAAGGCTTGCATAATATCTTCAAACATACTCATCAAGGATTCCACCTTCTTTGCCCAGGGCATAAATTATTTTAAGGGATCATATGCTTTATCAAAATGGTGGACAAAATCCAATGATTTCTTATATACTAATCACTTTTCCTTCTTGATCTCTTGCTCCATCAAATCAAATTCATTTATAATTATATCCTTACGAAAATTAAACTGATGTTCTAGAGCTAAACACTTAATTCTCTTTCTGAACATATCACTAATAAATCCCTCATTATCTACACATCTTACCACTGATGTTGCCAACTTGTAAGGCTCCAATTATTTGTGAAATTGGGTCCATTCTCCTTTAGTGATAATGAACTGGTGTTCTTTTTTGATGGTAGGGAAGATGCTACCTTTCATCTTTCAAGTCAATACTTCTTCTTGCAGGCCACCCAGTTGTCTAACGTTTTCTCCCATGCCTATCTTGAGTGGAACCCTATAAGGGTGGACATTTAGAGTTCCTCTGAAACTGTAGACCCAAATAACTATTGAAATAGGGTATAGAATGAAGTCACCCCAATTGTGAACAATCTGAAATTCTTTAACATACTCCATTGCTCTCAAAAGTCTTAAAACATCTATGTGAATTCTTGGGTTGACTGTGGACAACATTGCTCTGAGCCTAGAGGAAAAACATCTGTCATAATTTATAAAACAAGCATATTTCCTATCCCAATACAAGTCTGTACTCCATAACTAAACTGGAAACTCTTCATCATCTTGAAATTTGATAACATCCATTTCTTTCTAAATAAAGTCAATATTATTATACAAGATCATATGCATCATCATAGAGTACAATCCAAATGGATTAACTATCTTAGAATATTTTATGCCTACTAGAACTTGATGCATTATATCAGCAATGTAATTAGAAAAGTCAAAAACAACAGACAAATGTTGATGCAAAATCTGAACCATCATAAGCATAAAGTTAATGGGCATTTCTGTCTCCTCATCTTCTCCCAGAACATGACACAGGGCACTATTCATCACTCTATCCTTGCCACTAAAATAATCTGATTTGAAAGGCTCTAGTGTGTTAGGGCCTACTACAATTAAACTCTCTATCTTATTGAAACACTCTTTTAAATTCCCAGTTCTAAAGTATTCCCTTTGATTCTTGTACACTTCTTTGAAATACTCAAAATCTATGTCATCCATCTAAAAAGGAAGGTCACTCAAATTGAAAACTTTTCTTATCTCATCATCTGTGACATTCATTAATATGTTCCCATCTATATCTCTCAAACCATAGACACCTTATCATAATTTTTTGCAATTGTGATAAACAAATTTGTATCCATAAACACTCCAAGAACTATTAATTTTCAAACATCCAAATCCCATATGTTACAGTCTGGGATAGGAACATTCCTTTGGCTAAAGGAAATTCTAAACAAACTAGGAACACTTATACTAACCATGGCATCCTTAGCCCATCTGTGCAGATCATATAAACCCTACCCGAATCTAAAACGAGGACTCATAGGCACCATTTGTTTGAATTTAGTAGAGTCATTGGTGGATCCATTAAATTGTTGTAAAATATCATCCCACACGTTCCTATCTTTCTAATCAATTTTACTAGTGAACTCAATTCTAGGGGCCATTTATGAATTTAGGGTTTCTTATAGTAACAGTATCAGACTTTATCAATACTCTTAATTCTTCAGAACTTGAAACCCTACTGCAAGTGTGAATTTTAATGTTTCAAAAGTATGACAATAGAAGACTTACCCATTCTGCAATTTGTAATATAGAGCGCAAAATTACTACAACTTTCAGTTTCACTTCAATCACTTCAATGGTTATGGAAACTTTGAACTCAAGTAATGAATTATATGATCAATCAAATCAATCGCTCGCATTGAATTTTATCTGAGGTGGCGACACGCTCTATAATCAATTCATCTTGTTTGAACATTCACGGCTCAACAGTTCATTGAAACCAGTCTTAAAATGTTAAATCTGAATAGTAGATGTTATCAGCATCTGATCTATCATGTGGCTTTGATCACTTTAAGGAAACCAATATTCATCTTGGACACACGTCAGCATGAATTGATCACTTAAGCATTAGATATCATGCATCTCCACTATAAAACTTTAAGTTATCCGTCTGATTTTTTCTAACCTAACCACTAGTTACTTTACCTGAGACTTTACTAACTGCGGATACAACTTTATCAAACAAGCCACGCATCAAAACCACTTAATGGCTTATACGCTAGATATTCCTCATCTTTAAATTAATTCATTAAGTAAGCCATTGGATCCTTTTCAAACTACATCCTCTTTTTCTTATCCTGTGTTGTATTGGGCCCGCTCACTGCCATGTGTCAGCAAGACTTAATCACTTATACTGTAGATCTCAATCACTTTATCACCCATCGATTAAGTCAACTGTCATATCAACCTTTAAATGCTAAATTTTTAACTCCTTTCTTACGACCTCAGTCGGACCCACTGGGTCACATGGTATTATGTCTTAATCGATTAAGCATTAGATCTCAATCACTTTATCATTAAGCAATCAAGTCAGCCATTGGATCTTTTTAGAATTGTCAACACTTTAATCTATGGTCACCTTCATGTTAGCAGAACCCACATCATCTCCAGGACATGCATAAACATGGCTTAATAGCTTAAACGATAGATCTTGTGCATCTTCGGATGAAGTGATTAAGTCAACCGTTGGATCAAAAGGAAATCTAACTATAGTTTATCAAATCACTTTTCACAAATATCGGGCTCGCCAAGCCACGTGGCGTCACTACTTAATCACTTACATGTTCGATCTTGCGCATCTTGATCATAATCGATTAAGTGGATAAAAAAAAAATTGCACGACACATGATCTTAAATAAAGGACTTATGGGCTTTGAATCTTAGGGATTATTAAAAAGTGCTAAATACTTAGGATAAATTGAACGCGGCCCCGTTTAAAGAGAACACATGGGTTATGATGACTTAAGTGAACAAATAAAGTAACATGAAATTAGAATGATCCAAAAATACTTAGGGTTTTTCTTGAATACACATGAAGACTGACCTAAGACTTAGGGTTTTTCACACTTCTTGAAATTCTAGGCTAGGAAATCATTATTTGCAAAGGGATTTTGACAACTTTGGACAATATTTTATCATTTTTAGAAAAATTTACACTAGGAACCTAGAAAAATTAGATAGAATCAGAAACCAAATATATATCCAATAGATTCTATGCAAAATTTTTGAAGTGATTTGAATAACATGATTAAAAGTTATACATAAATCTTCCTCGGGTGCACAGAAACCCTCCATAAACTGGTAGTTTTCACAAATCATGCCCTAACTTTCTTTCCCACAATGGGAATCCCTTGTCCTTAAAGGAAATCCAAGTAGGGTCAATGTACACTACGATTCCAAGAGATTGGGAGAGGAGGAATGATTTTTCTAATTTTACTTACAAGCCCTAAACAAAGCATCTCTATGTGCTTAGTTCAGTCTAGAGATGAATGAAGTAGAAGAGGCACTTCAGGGGTGGAAAAATTAAATCTGATATTGGATTTTTATCTCTAAGGCATCCCTTTAAATATTCCAATTGGTGGCTTTCCCAAGGAATTCGAATGGTGAAGACTTCTAGAATAAATTAACCCTTTTGGGCCTAATTAGGTCTATTGAAATAGTAAGCATTCAGTACTTTCCCCTATTTTTTGGAATCTATGCTCTTGGGATTTGATATAAATATATAAAGGGTATCTATATCTAATCTATTCTTGATAGGTCCTTTAGGAATTTTTCAAACTAGGTCCTAAAAACTGTCTCTTTAGGGCTACAAGCTAGGAAGGCTTGAGGGCCAGAGTTGGTGTATAATATCTTAGGCACTATATAGGGTTAAGAATCATTTATTTTGGATATCATTTAGTTTTATGGAACCTTTCCATCCCAATCTAAACTCATAGGTTCCCATTTTATGTCAAAATCAAGTAGTAGTCATTTTCTATTGAAGAAGACTTAGGATCCTCTAGGAGGATATGTATTTGAAGGTTGTTTATAGGATCTTTTGAAGGTGTAGAGAAGTCTTTCAATCTATTTTGGGTGTAGAGAGAGCACCTAAGGTCAAACCACATCAAATTTTCCCAAATAGAGGAGAGCTATGCATCAACCTCTTTCTCTAAATCACGTAGCTTAATGGATGCCTTATGCACTATATCCAATTTGCCTTTTAAGATATATCTCGTATACTACAATACGTTCAATAATGCAGATAGGGAAACTTAATTTTGATCCTTCTCCAATTTATTTGTTCCCTATGGAATCTATCCTTAGTGTTATTTGTGTGCACAGATGTAACTTCTTTGGTTGGAGGATGAGCTTTGGGATTCTCTTCTAATTTCTTATTCAGAGCTTCCACTTGCCCCTGCAATTCTTTGATCTGTATCAAGAATTTCTCCATGTCTTTTTCTACAAAAATTGACTCATCAAAAATTCTTCCATACCTTTCTAATAACTTCTCTATTTTTGCCTTATTAGGGCGGGCAAAGTGGGTAAAAACTTGAGAAATCTCAAGATCTGAAGTATTTTGAACAGTTTAGATGATCTTATCTCCATCCATCTTCTCCTCAACACTAAGAAAAGATGGATTTTGTGTTCTTGGAGCCAAGGACCACATAGCTAAAGATTGGGATCTTGGATCATATCCACATCCCATTATCATTTCTCCAATATGAGTCTCAGAAGATAGATTGGCCTCTGGTTGGTTCTTGATTTGATCAATTATGAATGCAGAGGCTAAATCCCATCCAGGCACAAGTGGAATTATGCTATAATTCACTAAATGTCTAGCCTCCTCTAGTGTGATGGCTTCAAAATTATGATCAAAGGCTTTTAAAGCATGTAAAGCTTCACTTTGAACAGTACCACCTTCTCTTAGTTGCAACTAATATCCAACTTCGTGTTTCTTTCTCCAAATTAGGAAGTTCTTGAACTCATCAGTTTTGATGAAAGCATCATCACTTATAAATTCTTCTTGATATAGTTCTCTTTCATCCTAGCACAATTGGAGGGGAAATTCCAATTCCTATTAGATTTCCTTTTCCTTTTTCTTGTCCTCTCTGATTATCTTCCTTAGTTGGTGATGATATTGGGTATCACTAGTAATCAGGGAACTTATCATGTTTTTCTTTTTCCCGTGTGTCTCTGCTTGAGAGGGCTCTCCCTATTCTATTATTTGTTTTTTCCTTGGGGGCTCACTTTTTACCTTAGTTTCATGATCCTCTATGTCATGAGCCTCTATGATTTTCTCAACTTTAGTTTACACATCTATCTGAGTTGGAATATAAATCATGTACCCTCCTTAAATCATGAATTCTTTTTAGGGCCCCTTTGTTTCTCCTCTATCTGACTCTCCAACTTATTTTAAAAGGTGTAATACATTTCAATCATCTTTGTGATCTGTTTCATGTAGGGTAATCATGGGAAGAAACCTCCAAAAGGGATCCCTGCTTTCTTCATCTCTTGCTCCAAATATATTAAATATTGATATTTTGCAGCTCTACTTGTTGCCTCTTCATTGTCTAAGATGTTTCCTATTACATATTCCTCATCACACCCTTCAAGTTGTCTGATGGCAGTGACACTTAGGGTTAACATTTTCTTGGCACTTTTGATGAAGCCTTCCATATCTACATATCTGTACAAGGCCATGCTAATCTTGAATTTCCCTAACCACTTATTTACTACATCCATGGCCATTTTCCCAATCGTAAAATCAACAACCATGAAATACCTAGGTGTAAATGTGCCTTTTTTATGGGGTCCAAGTGCTCTTTCTCCATCCACATCAATTTCTAAATAAATTCCATCAAGGCAACCCTTGGACGCACATACTTTGGAAGTATATGTGGAGGTTAAGAACGTCCATGAATACTACTCAGTGTGTATGTCTTCTCACAATAAAAATCTCATGAACTATGATCTTCTTACCACTTTTCGACATATTCAAAAGGTCTTAAAAGTCTAAGCACCTTGACTGTTAAACTAGTTACATTAACACCTAACAAGTTTAAAATTGGATGCACAACCCAATTTTGAAAAACCACAGTATTCATTTTCATTGGAGGTATAATTCCAAACCCTAATCCAGAGTCGCACAGGGTTTGGCTGGCCTTGGAAGTGCATCCTTGGTCTCAAATTCCTTATATCCATGCTATTTATGTTGAAGAAAAGAATCAAATGCATTAGAATTGAATAATGCATGAATTTAGGGTTAGTTTTCTTTTGGATACTTATGAGGCCTTCATGCATCCTATCGATAACATAGTGAATATAGTCAAAATTAGTATTGACATGGGGGTTCTGGATATCAAGGATGATCATCAATAGACCTACACACATATTCTCAATATTCCCATCAATCCCCAATACTCTACACAGCCCATAAGCTATATACTTCATGTAGAATCTTAAATCCTTGAATTCATATGGCTCACCTTTAGAAGAAGGCATTGGGGCTATATAATTTCTATTTGACCTAGGCACATGAGACTACATCAAATTCTTAACCACATTTACCTCTCTGGTATACTTATTATTCAATTTGGTTAGGTTAATTTCATTGGTAGAGGCATGATATATACCAAAGGATTTTATCAAAGAAGCCCTATCTAGGGTGACTTAGGTTGTCTCATCATGCTTTCTTATGGTCTTAGAGATAGTATCATATATTTTAGTCAATTGAACCAGTAAGTTTGCATCTAGGAAGACACCTGGGACTATCAACATAGCTAAATGTAATGTCCAGGGGTTTGACACATGGATTTTTCTATCCTTATTACTGTAAAATTAATTAAACAAGTGATAACCAGAGCACCTGGGAGTGTTGGGATCCCTACAATTTGACATATAATCAAAGAAGTATTTATCATTTCCCTTTTTATTTTGGCTGGTTCCACATAACAGAGCAATGAATTCATCTGAATAATTTCTTTTTCCCTTTTTCTATTCTTCTTCATCCTTGCCTTCACCACTGACTGAAGCTCTACTTGATTCTACTTGACTCATCTTTATTGGTTCTGAATTATCCTTCTCTCTGAAATAGGTTTTTCTAAATTGATTTGAAAATTATGCAATTTTCTCTTTGTTGCTCTGCAAAATTTGGTAAGAAGAATGTACAAAGGTTGTATCTATTTA
Source organism: Thuja plicata (assembly GCA_018584345.1). Lineage (NCBI taxonomy): Eukaryota > Viridiplantae > Streptophyta > Pinopsida > Cupressales > Cupressaceae > Thuja > Thuja plicata. Next base: position 4,538,713 of record MU224301.1, read on the forward strand.
TCATTGAGTCATCGATGCATCATTCTAGTCAAGAACCTAGAAACCATTTCTAAATCACTTATGTATTAACTCTGTGTGTATTGAAATCAAGTCTTAGCTAGTCGTGGCACTTGAAGTTGACAAGTAATTAAATTTAAATTCTTGGATGGAAAAATTCATGAGTGATTTTCATTTTTAAATCCCTATTTTATGTTAAAATGCACAAGACAACATCTAATTTGCTTAATTTGCTTTCCTTTTTACATCTCAGTAGATCAATTGTACTTTGTCAAGATCTCCAATCTTTTATTAACCCTATTTTTATATTATTTCCTTAGAATGGCGCAAGAACAGACCCTTAATATTTTTCCACACTTAGTTCTACCATGGTCTATCTAGAGATTGTGCAACTGCATTATCTCTAATTCTCTAAATTTTTCCTCTGACCTTATTTATATTATGAGATCTAGTTCTAGCCATAGATTCTGTGTCTCATCAATGGTTCTCGGTGAGTCACTGAATGATTTTCCTAACCTTGATTTCATTCTAAGACTCAGTGTTGGAAACACATTTTAACTTTACCTTACTTCTGGTTCACTTCTTAACACTGAGTAAATCATTTCAACTTATCTCTAAATCTCACAATGTAACTTTAATTGACTTTACCCCAACCACAGGTTCATCTAGAGATTCACAGATAACTAAGTATCTGAATAACTAAAAATTTTGACTAACTCATATTCTATTCAGAGATCACGCACACACCACAAGATCTAAATCATATCATGGTCTAAATATTTTCCTTATCAACTCAGCTCTTAACATTAGCTTAACTCAAGTCATCTGGAGATTGCGTGACTGAAGAAAATCATGAATGTAGATAGTTAATCCTTTACCCATGGTGAAATCTGGAGATTACATGCAAGAAGGCATCATTGAAGTACTTATTTTAACTTGACCAAACTTGTCTTAGCCCTAGTTTGATTTGGAGATTACGCTACAAGGAAATCTCTAAGTTGTTGAATGTAGTACTTAACCTTGAGTCTATTTGGAGATCATGCACCAGCCACAAGATGACATCTTGATCTACATCTTACACTGAATCTCTGAATCATTCTTTACTTGGTCAATTTATTAGGAGATTACATGGCAACCCTTTATCTTGACTTATGATCCATGGTTCATACTTGATTTCATAATCCTTGGCACTAACTCCAGTAAATTCTAAGATTATGATATAAAGGCTATCTCGTAATTTCCCAATGTTTGCACTAACTCTAGTGAAGTCTTGAGATTCAGAGATAAAGAAGTCTCTGACTCACTTAATGATCTATTTAACCTTGGGTTTACATCAAGATTTGATGAACACCACATATTTCCTTAGCTACTTAAAAATTTGTTTGCATATTAGCTCATTACCTCCTAATCGCTAAATGATTTATGATCTCTTGATATTTTCTAGTGATTCAACATGAGATGCACATCTTTCTTATGATCAATGGTCTATATTCTCCCTTGGCAAAAATGATTGGGATTTGAACTAACCTCAATTGAGCATGATTCATTTTGAGATTCAACTACTGAATAGATCTCAAAGACGCTGAATGATTTTCATAACTCAGGTTTAATCTAGAGATCATGCGCTATCCCTCAGATCTTTCTTTGATCAAAAATCAATGCTAAGGCTCTAAATGTTTCTCTACTTGACCAATTCTTTTAGAGATTAAGGAAAAACCCTTGTTATTTCTTTTAATCCAATAGTTTCCACTGAATCTCAAGACTATTTGCTTGACTACACTTTTATTCTGAGATCACGCGACGAAGTCATCTCTGAATCTCATAATAAACTTCACTTCAATTGGATTCAACCACAGGTTCATCATGGAGATTGGGAGACATCTAATACTCCAAGCCACTCAAATATTTACTAACTCTAGAGTTAAATGGGAGATTACACACAAACCACTCGATCAAAACAAGGATAAAACAAGATCGATGACCCTCTCTCAAACATTGAATAAAATCTTGACCTTGGATATTTATTAGAGATCAAACGCTTTCCACTCATCTCAAATGAAATCAACGATCATCACTGAATCTCAAAATATTTCACTTAACTCTGATTTCATCTAGAGATCAAGTGACAAAGAAAAAAGTAAACTTTTTCTGACCTCGGGTTAGATTATGAGATTTAGAGTTAAGGCTAATTTTGAATCTCCAAATATTTAATATAACTTGAGTTAAGTCATGACATCTCATGCTAGCCACATGATAAAAATTGCATCCATGGTCCTCCCTGAATCTCCTAATTTTGGAGTTGACTTCATCTTTGCCTAGCGATCACGCACCAACCGCACGATGAAAATAAGATCGATCACCTGCGCTTTATCTCTGAATCCATAATATTATATTCCTTTCTTCCCAAGATTAAGGGATAATAGCTTATTCTATGTCGACCTAGACCATAAAAAAATATTCATTCTTAATCACAAGATTAGGAGATAAAGGTAAACATAAGAAGGTGCATGACTTAAAAACACTTAAGTTACTCTCCAAAAGTAACTTCAAAATAGAACAAGGTCACAAGGGTCTAGGGTTTTTTCAAGGTAAAAAGACAAGAGACCTAGGGTTTAAGGCTTTCATCCACTTTCAGTACAACATTTCTTGGGAAGAAGACACTTGCAGAAAAATACAATAATTGCCAGTGGAAAAAACCTAGAAAGAAAAACCTTATAAAAGAAATCAGTTCGCAAAATTCCATTTAAGAAAGGATAATTTAGATATAGTATGAGACTTCTTTATCATAAGATAAAATTCTATGGGTGAAATCAAAATAGTGTGTCCCACTTTTCGAGACAAAGGATTTTTGACTTCCAAAAAAAAATTCATTTTTGATGGCTTCAAGCGAAGTATCCTCTTCGCGCAAAGTGGTTAATAGGCTTCACATGAAGTACCCGACGTAGGGTACTTTGTGCAAAGTGGGGTCTTCTTGTGAAGTACCACACATAGGGTACTTTGTGTGAAGCCCCCCTTTGTGTGAAACCATTATTCGCAAATTTTTTTATAAATTTCTAACTACCTATTTCATTTTCACCATTCACTATTATAGTTTTTGTGGACCCAGGCCTTAGATTGAACTAGTGATGACCAGTACGATGTCAACACCTCCCGAGCTTCTTTGACCACTTGTGATTGTTAGTAGTATCAGGTACACACATTTTTCTCATTTTTTATTGTAAACTATATTTTTTATATTTATTTTAGTTAATTATTTATTTTAAATAATATTTAGTTCATAGAAATGTTAGAAAATGATAGTTGAATTTTAGAATATGTTAGAAGATTATAGTACTATGTTAGAAAATCATAGTAGGATGTTAGAAAATGTTAGAAAACATTAAAAAACCATAGTATAAATGTTAGAATGTGTTTGAAATTGTTCAAAAATTGTAACTTAGTATACATTAGAAAATATTAGCAAATTGTAACTTAGTGTACATTAGAAAATTATAACTTAGTATACATTAGAAAATATTAGAAAATTGTAATTAGTGTACATTAGAAAATTGTAACTTAGTAAACATTACAAAATATTATAAAACATTAGAAAATATTAGAAAATTATAACTTACTATACATTAGAAAATATTAGAAAACTGTAATTAGAATGTTAGCAAATGTTATAAAAAATTGTAACTTAGTAGGTTAGAAAATGTCAGAAAATGATAGAAAACCATAGTAGACTATTAGAAAACTTTCAAAAATATTTACAAAGCATTAGAAACTGTAGTAGAAATGTCAGAAAATGTTAGAAAATATTAAGAGATCTTATAAAATTTAATAAAAATATTTGTTTTTAAATTGCTTTTAAAGTTAGTAAATTTAATAGGAATCTCTCTCTCTCTCTCTCTCTCTCTCTCTCTCTCTCTCTAAATTATGTACATACATGTTTTAGAGTTACAAGTATATATGTTATTCATGTAGAGTTAGATGTTAAAATATTACATGTCCTAGTACACTTTAAGATACTTAGAGGACCGAAGTATTACACCTTAGGACCCTTTAGGACACCTATTATGACATAAACCTATTTATGAACCCAATTAGGATGCTTTAAAACACCTAGGATGACCTATTAGAACTCTTTAATCTATACCTATATGACCCTTAAGATCTAATAGGACCTATTAATTTACCAATTAGTACATCCAAGGACCCTTTAGGACTATTAGTACACCCTATGTCCCTATAGGACCCCTATTGTGACATAAAACTCTTTAAGTATACTTAGGATCCTTAAGACCTAGAATAAGACCACTTAAGACCTAATAGGACCCCTTAAGACCTAATAAGACTAGACTTAAGACCTAATAGGACTAATATGACCTATTAAAACCAATTAGTACATTGTAGGACCATAAATACCTAATAAGACAACTTACTTGACCTAATACGACCTATTAATACCAATTAGTGTACATCCAAGGACCTGTTAGGACTATTACTACACGCTATGTCCCTTTAGGACCCCTATTGTGACATAAAACTCTTTAAGAAGTCTTAGGATCATTAATAACTAGAATAAGACCACTTAAGACCTAATAGGACCCCTTAAGACCTAATAACACTAGACTTAAGACCTACTAGTACATCAAAGGACCCTTTAGACCTATTAATACCAATTAGTACATCCAAGGACCCTTTAGATGTAATAGGACCCTTAAGACATAATATGACCCCTTAAGACCTAATAAGACCACTTACTTGACCTAATAGGACCTATTAATACCCCTTAGTAAATCCAAGGATGCTTAAGACCTAATAGGACCCCTATTGTGACATAAAACTCTTTAAGAAATTATGCAGAGGGCATCGATGGTGATCTTTCAAATCTACATATCTTCTTTTCTATTTCCTTTTGAGCATAGATTAGAGGCCCTCAATCTCTTGACATTCCAAAACAATAATAATAGTTGTTGGAAAGTTGACTTTACTGAGATTATATGACTAGTTTTGTGTTGTCATTATGGCAACAAAGTCATATGGAGTTTTGACAGTCAGTTCACAAACATTGAAGATCAAAATCGGCTAAGTATAGAAGACAAAGAAGAACAGAGATATATCGTTGATTAGAGCACTAGCGCACATGTGTACAATCAATTTATGATATGCACCTTTGGAATTAAGATTTTTTATATTTTTTTATTCTTATTCTAAACATGCATGGTCAGATATGACAGTATGGTAAAGTTACAACAAGTCTAAGTGCCACTAGCAGTTCAGCAGAACAAAGCATAGAGCTGACTATAGTTTTTGATTAGCGTGTATTAATTTTTTTTGTAATCCCTATGCTCCTATTGTAATATGTTTGTAATCATGTTTTTATCACTCATGTAAACATGCTTAAGCCAATTAATTTGGAAGCATTGTGAATGTTTATTTTGGGCCGACTAAGTTCTAGTTTCGGTTGCGTCTATTAATGAATGTATATATACTTGATATACATTTTTGTATTGGAATGAAGTATGAAGATAGAAGAGAATAAATTTGTTAAGAAGAGCACTATGTATGAAATTAGTATGAGATAGAACTCTACAAGAGGTTAGAGCATCAGCACACAAACGAAACTAATCAGACAACAGTGTCATAACAATAGTTCACCTTTCAGATATTGTGTCTATTTGTTCTTAGGAGGTTGTAGCCTTCTTCTTATTGAGAAGTGAGCTCTAGCAGTGTGTCAACCACCTTTAACAGGGTTTGTAAAAGACTCCTAATAGGGTCATTGTACTCAGCATTGTAATGACTACTTCTAACAGGGAAAAGGAACTCTAACAAGTTCATAAGACTAGTAAAATTATTTTTGGGTTCTAATTCCCACCGGGGTTTTCCTCTGATCAAGGTTTCCCCATAAACATATCTTGTGTTATATGTAATGGTTGATATGCTTTTCTTATTAAATTTTTTATCTATTTATTGGGCTAAGTTTAAAGTTTCTAAAATATAATAAATTGTGGAACACTAATTCACCCCCCCTCTAAGTGTTCCCATTCCTAACAATTGGTATCAAAGATATGGTCCTCTAAGAGAATTTTAACCACTTGAGGAGATCATGGATTCAACAGAAGTAAAAAATCTCAATAAAAATCTTCAGGTGGCTCTTGAAGATCTTGACAAATCTGAAAAAGAAAATGAAGAACTGAAATTGAAAGTTGATGGCTTGCAAATACTCATCAAGAAATTATGAAAAGATTTGAAAGATTATTCTATGAATGATTTGGGACAAATGGTCAAAAATTTGAATGAATAAAACATGTCTCTCAAGGATAAGATTGAAGATTTAAATGAACAGATAAATGATATCCAGACAACTATTGAAGAAAAGAATAAAGAAAACAATCGATTGGAGGCAGAACTTAAGAAAGAAAACATGAAATTCTTGGAGTTGGAGAACATCAAGAAAAAGATAGAATCTGAGTTGACAGAATCCAAGAATCATATTGAGAAATTGGACACAAGTTCTAATCCATTACAATCACGACTTTATGCACAAAAGTTAAGAGGTGATACCACTGGTGTTGGATACAATGAAGCACAAATTCAAATCAATGCAGTGCAAGAAAGAAAGAAAACATCAGAAGAATCTACAGAAGAAAACACAACTAAGAATCTTGCAGAAGCTAAAGAAGAACCACCTAAAGATGAACACAAACTACCTAACCGTACTTGTTATTCCTATAACAAGAAAGGGCATATGGAAAGGGATTGTAAAGAGGTAAGACATTTCAATGGCTATTGTTATTCATGCAATAAATTTGGTCATAGAGCTATACATTGTAGATCAAATCTAAGAAATTAGACATGGAAAAATCAAAGAAGTTAGATGCAGTACAATCAGAGAAATCAACCATAAAAAAATTATCAGAACATTAGATGTCAGATATGTAATTACAATGGAAACACAGCTAAATAGTGCAACATGGTTAATCATATCAACAAGCCTCAAGTGATTTTTCACTCTTGTAACAAGGTTGGACACATATCAAGGTTTTGTAGATCTAGAGCGCAAAAACAAGAAAAACCTGAAAAGTCTCAAGGATCTCTATTTCAAGAATCTAGAGAAGTCAAGTTTGTGAAAGATACAAAAGATTTAGGCAAAATAAGGGTTGAAGTAAAGAAAGATGACTGTGTTGAAAAAGTGGTAGATGTATCCATAGTGGATGCACCTTCTACTTCTGGATAGATGACCCTCATGGTCATAAGGGGAGCTAGACAAGCTCTAAACCCCTGCATGGATGGTATACTCACATCTGAGTATGTGCCTTCAGTTTTATGTTCTTGGTTGCATGTTGATGTAGTATGCAAGAGTGCATAGATCTAAGTGGAGCAGGAACTAAAGTTGGAATTCATAGTGGAAACCCATGTTACGAAAACAAGCATTAATTGTAGTAACTTAATTTTTAAGTCACCAAAATATCTATTATCCTTAATTATTCATTTGATATCAACCATTTGAAGAGAACATAAGAGTTAAGCTTCTAAGAGTTGAAATATTACCATTGTTCAGTTAGCCAAGTGATTTGCAGTTGTACCAGAACCCTAGTGCAGAGGCATCATTTTAGAATTTCCATGGAACCCTACTTAAGCAATCAACAAGTAAGTAATGGAAACTCTAGTAGTCTTTGATATCACTGAAAAGAAGGGATATGTATTTAAGAAGCACCCATTTAAGTAAGTATTAGATGATATAGAAGGAGCATTTTCCAAGACTCTATTAGGAGTCAAGCATATTGAAGACATTCGCACATACTTATACTATAAGAAGGAAAATGTAGGAATAGATTTCATTATGTCACTAATGGAATCTATGTCAAACCTTGACTGTGCACTCAAGAATGAGTTCTCACATCTCTTAGGAAACTATATTATTGAGTATGTGAATGCGCGCGAGTTTTACGAAACAAAATGGATCAAGATTTTTCTTAGTAGGATTCATGATGATTTGTTTTGGATTGAAGAATTCCCTATATGCATCACAGATGATCTCATTCATGAGATGATTGGACTCTCTAAGGATGGTACCCTTCTTCCCACTGGAAAGGATGTCAAGAAATAGGTTGAGCAGGAATGCTTGTCGAGGAGTGATAGGCATGGAATGAATGTATATCCTATTGTGGAGAAAGACATAAAATTCATTGCTATGATACTTGCTTACAAGTTTCAGCATGAAAGTAGACTAAATAGTGTATCTGTAGCTACAGTTCTAGAAGCAATAAGGATAGTAAGAGATAACAATAACTATAACCTTTGTGAGATATTGCATGCATAACTAATTGAGAATATTAGAGCTATCAAGCATGACAAAAGAAAACTATTTAGATTTGGTTCCTTAATCGTATACATGTACTTCCACATTGTTAGTAAGGTTTCTAACCTTTACCTAGATAGAAGTAAACCTACATTGCATCAAATTTCACTTAAATCTACATCTGAAAGCACTCTTAAGGATCATATGGATATGGAGATCAAGACATTCGGAAACAAGATGCAGAAAAAGTTCAGAATACCTGAGAACATAGTTGACAAATACAAGGACACTATATGCTTTATGGTAGAAATAGATTGTACATGCATGTAAGTAGTTGATCCTAGAACTAAATGGATTCATCTACTTGGTTATGAGGTAGAAGAACATATTCTGGAAGGATATACACAATTCCTTCTATCTGTGCCTAAGATCCAAACGAGCCCAAATGTGGCACATATAGAGAAAAAGACAAATCAAGTTGATTTTGTCCTATACAGTGCAGAAAATAAGATGAAAGCTTCAAGGATTACCTCTAATATTCTGAAATTTCATGCTATCACCCAAGAAGACTTAGATAAATCTAGGGAAGCTAAAATTGCTAAGGAACTTGAGAAAAAACCTACAGAAGTCAAGATTGAAAAATCTGATGATATCCATAAGAAGAAAAGGAATAAATCTGGAGAGAAAACATCAGCATCGTAAACTACCATTGATCTAGAATCCTCTCCACATTCTATGCCAAGAAAGATGACTAGAAGAAGGAAGCAATTCCCCACAAGCCACCCATGCTCAAGGACAACTCAAAGAAAATTAAGAATACTCAAGCTCCTCCTAAGGTAGGATTCAAAACTAGTCTAGAATTTTGGAGAAATAGAGTTATCAATAAAGGAAGGTTAGATTCAGTTGAAAATGTCTATGATAAGTGTCAAGATATTGATAAATCATAAATACATTCTATGATTATCTCACATATGATCAAGTTCAAAAAGTTAGTTTTCAAACATAAGACAGTCATTCTAGATAAATTATAGAACATACTTGACTTATTGAAAATACAAGACTTAGAAGAGGATATGAGGATTCAAGAAGAAACATTAGATAATATTCTTATTGTTTGTTCACATGATGAGAAGGTGATACTGTTAGATTTGGTAAAACATTATCTGAGATCTAAGACAAGAACTCTACACATTATGAATAAAGAGTATGAGTTGGTTGGAAAGGATACTGAGAAAGCATTCAAGCAAGTGTTTTTGGACAGACACATGTATCCACCAACGATGCCTACAAATAAAGATTGTTTTTTTCCCTCTAAGCATGAAAAAGAATCAGAGATTCCTAATGTGTCTAGTACATGTCCACATGATTCTGCGCCGAAAGTTTAAACTTCCTTTGATACAGTTAAAGAGAAAGATGAAACTATTACAATAAATAATTTTGAGATAACCCTATTAGCATCAGATACTGATTTGGAGAAATTTGTAGAATCCTTTGTGAGTACTAAGGAAGCTAAGATCATATATAGTCATAAAACATCTTTGCAGCAAGAAGATGTCCCAACTGAAGATACAACAGGTCAGAATAATAATAAAGAGGATGAAATAGAAGAACCACTCTGTGTTGAGATCCTAGTGAAGAGTGAATGTATGAATGTAAGTCAAAATGCAATATTCATCTCATCTATCAAGCCATCAATGTCATTGTTGTCAAGTTTGACCCCTGGTACAACAAGACTAGATGCATGTGGAGAAGAAGATCTGATCAAAATTAGTGTATTGGCCATGGAGAAAGAAAAAGAGAAACAAGTAATGAGAAATCCTCTCTTTCTTGAGTTAGTAAGAATTTTTAAAAACTTAGTGCTAGCAAATAAGAAATTGGAAAATATTCAATTGTTGATGATGTCAATAGTATCCTATCAAGCTTCAAAGAAAACTTTACAAGTCTAGTAGATTCAACGACAAAAATTGCAGAAGACAAGTATAATAAGAAAAGGTTAAATGAGCTAATAAAGAACTTCTCATTAGATCTTAATTCACTAAAGATTGTTCAGGTCATTCTGATAAAGTTAGAAACTAAAGGAAGAAATTTGATAGCAAACTGCATGGACAAAAAAAAACTCACTTCAAAATACAACAAGAAGATTGAGGAAGAAGAAAATTTGATTGGACCAGTAAGTAAATCAGTTGAAGACCCTTCTCAATCCATCAATGTTTTCAACAACATTTATCAAGGGTAGTTAGACAAGATAGAAAAAGCTAATATAGAAATTGAAAAGATAAGGACAATGCAAACATAGTTAACAAATGCTCTTGCGCCATCCTTACACATACTGAATCCAAATATCAAGCATATTGATGCCACCATTCTACATATGATCAAGCCCCCTACACGCATCTGGTAAAAATGGAGAAACTCACCTATGCACTATGTTCCCATCTTCAGACTGTAGATGCACTTCAGGTGTTTTTTTAGCAAGAACTCAAAAACCTTCAGATTGCATATCCAGATGTGTACTCTAAGTAAGTACTTTGAGAATTTTCTTTTTTGACACCTTTGTCATTAATGTCAAAGGGGGAGTATAGTAGACAAAGGAGTATTGTGTATACAGCTGAAGATATGATATACATTATAAGGAGATAATATCAGTATACTTGAAGCTTTTGTGTTAAGTCAAAGTTTAGTAGCTTGGCCACATTCCTTTGTTGCGATTAATGACAAAGGGGGAGATTTTTGGAAAGTTGACTTTACTGAGATTATATGACTAGTTTTGTGTTTTCATTATGGAAACAAATTCATATGGAGTTTTGACAGTCAGTTCACAAACTTTGAAGGTCAAAATCGGCTAAGTATATAAGACAAAGCAGAACAGAGATATACTATTGATCAGAGCACCATCGCACATGCGTAAGATCAAGTTATGGTATGCACCATTGAAATTAAGATTTTGGATATGTTTTTATGCTTATTCTAAACATGCATGGTCAGATATGATAGTATGGTGAAGTTACAAAAAGTCTAAGTGCCACTAGAAGTTCAAGAGAACAGAGCATAGAGCCAACTACAGTTTTTTATTAGAGTGTATTAATTTGTTTTGTAATGGCTATGCACCTATTGTAATATGTTTTTAATCATGTTGTTATCACTCATATAAACATGCTTTAGCCAACTAATTTGGAAGCGTTGTGAATGTTGATTTTGGGCTGACTAAGCTTTAGTTTTGGTTGCATCTATTATTGCATATATATATACTTGATATACATTTTTTTATTGGCATTAAGTACGAAGATAGAAGATCATAAATATATGAAGAAGAACACTATGTATGAAATCACTATGAGATAGAACTCTACACGAGGTTAGAGCATCAACACACAAACAGAAGTGATCACAAATAGTGTCATAACAACAGTTCACCTTTTAGATATTGTGTGTATCTATTCTCAGGAGCTTGTAGCCTTCTTCTTATTGAGAAGTGACCTCTTGTAGTGTGCGATCCACCATTAATAGTGTTTGTAAAAGACTCCTAACAAGGTCATTATACTCAGAATTGTAATGACTACTCCTAATAGGGAAAAGGAACTCTAACAAGTTCATAAGACTAGTGCAATTATTTGTGGGTACTAATTCCCACCGGGGTTTTCCTCTGATCAAGGTTTCCACGTAGACATATCGTGTGTTATGTCTAATGGTTGATATTCTTTTCTTATTAAATTTTTTATCTATTTACTGGGCTGAGTTTCAGGTTGCTAAAATATAATAAATTGTTGAACACTAATTCACCCCCCCCCTCACCCCCCTCTTAGTGTTCCCATTCCTAACAATAGTATCAACTTTATAGAATAATATCAACTTTGATATTAAAATCATCAACATACATCTTACCTTCACCATGAACTGAGAGCCAATCCACCACCTTACTTATTTCAAAGACTAAGCTCGACATATAATGACATCTTGGCTGTCATTTGTTGTAACTGCAAGGAACTCTGGGATACACACCACCCTCTTGGGTCTCTTTCCAAGCTGACTATCAACACACCACCTCTTGGCTATCTGTGACATCAATAGACTATCATTATCCTTATTTGAATCCACCACAAGCTTAACAATGGTTCTGGAAAGACATTATGGACTGAGGTCAATTTGTTGTAAAACAAAACCATTTCTTCCATGCCAATTTGGGACAGTCATAAACTGACACATAAACAACATAACCATTTAAATATTGATTGCCAAAATATTAGAACCCATAACATATCACTGTCGTGTTCTTTTACCACATAATCAAAACATATAATAGCTAATCAATAATAAAATCCTTGTAACTGATTTGCATCAAACTGATCGATGAGATGATTCAAAGCCGATATGAGATTTTTATAAAAATATTTGAAAATTGTTTTTAAATTAATGTGTTTGTTCCAAGACACAAAATAATTGGCATTAAACTAATCTGTTCCAAAACCGATATTAAAAAATGACTTCAAAACGTAAAATCCAAATTACTTCTAATGCCCAATATCAGGACTGTCATAGAGCCCGATTCATAAACCAACACACTACATATGATCGTTTATTGATAACCCAAAACCCGAAATGAAATGGGACCTTTATAGTTTTAACACAGACAAAACCAACTTACTATAAACTTGAAATCTATGAATACAAATGTACGGCTCTCTAGCAGAATACAAAGAGCCGTTCTAGTTTTCTCTTATCTTCTACTCACTAAATCCTCACTTCTACTCTATCTATCGACTATATTGTTGTTTGATTGCCATAATGTCTATTTATAGAAAACTCTTTTACAATTATAAACCATTCATCTACCCATGTCCCTTTGTATTCCTTTTGGAATCTTGATTACAAGTGTCATATAATGTCTTATTACAATGCAGATTAACAAATCTACAATTCCATGAACTCTTAAATTGACTTATTACATAAACCGTGACTTATACAATATTTAATTGAAAGGTGGAGGTGGTTCCCCTGCACCATACTCTTGAGATTCAAAATTTCCATGTCCCATGGAAATGCCTTAGTGGGACTTCTGCAAAATTTTGTGCCTCTTTGTCTTCACTAGATCAATACCTCCTCTGCTTCTTCTTTCAACTTTGACTCTGATTAATGGAGTGCATACAGGTCACTATCCACCACTCTTCCTGTTGCTTCACACAATATTTATATTTCCATCTTACCCACACAATATTCTGGATGATGTTGACCACCCTTCTCTTAGTGGTTTCTCTCTTGCACCTTCTACGATGGAGATAATACCTAGACCTCCGCTGAGATCTTCACACAAGAACAACTTTGTCCTTCTACAGTGTCGATGGATAAATATTGCAAGCATGAATCAATACATTTCTTTAACCTACCCAAATATTTTGTGAGCTCTTATACCATTATGATGTAGAGGGCATCGATGGTGATGTTTTGAATCTTCATATCTTCTTTTCTATTTTCTTTTGAGCATAGATTAGAGGCCCTCAATCTATCGACATTCTAAAATAATAATGATAGTATCAAATTTATAGAATAATATCAACTTTGATATTAAACTCATCAACATACATCTTACCTTCACCACGGACTGAGATCCAATCCACCACCTTACTTATTTCAAAGACCGAGCTCAACATATAATGGCATCTTGGTTGTTGTTTGTTCCAACTACAAAGAACTCTGTGATACACACCACCCTCTCTAGTCTCTTTCCAAGCCAATTTTCAACACACCACCTCTTGGATATCCATGGCATGAATAGACTGTCATTATCCTTATTTGAATACACCACAATCTTAACAATGGTTCTCGAAAGCCATTATGGACTGAGGTCAATTTGCTGTCAAACAAAACTGTTTCTTCTATCCCAATTCAGGACAGTCATAAACTGACACATAAATAACATAACCATTTAAATATTGATTTCCAAAATCTTAGAACCTGTAACATATCAGTGTCATGTTCTTTCACCACAGAGTCGAAACATATAATAGCTAATCAATGATAAAATCCTTGTAACTAGTCTGCATCAACTTGACCGATGACATGATTCAAAGCCGATATGAGATTCTTATAACAGTCTATGGAAATCATTTTGAACTTAATGTGTTTGTTCAAGGACACAAAATAATAGGCATTAAACTAATATGTTCCAAAACTGATAGTAAAAAATGACTTACAAACATGAAATCGACAATGACTTCGAATGCCCCATATCGAGACTTTCCTACAACCTGATTCATAAACCAACACACTACATATGATCATTTATTGATAACCCAAAACCCAAAGAGCCATTTTGGTTTTCTCTTATCTTCTACTCACTAACTCCTCACTTCTACTCTCTCTATCAACTTTATTGTTGTTCGATTACCATAATGTCTATTTAAAGATAACTCTTTTACAGTTACAAACCATTCATCTACCCATGTCCCTTTGTATTCATTTTGAAATCTTGATTACAAGTGTCATATAATTTCTTATTACAATGTAGATTAACAAATCTACGATCCCATGAACTTTTAAATTGACTTAATACATAAACCATGACTTATACAATATTAAATTTGAAGGTGGATGTGGCGCCCCTGCACCAAGAACTCTTTGGATATTTAAGACCTATAATAAGACCACTTAAGACCTAATAGGGCCCCTTAAGACCTAATAATACTAGAATTGAGACCTACTAGTAAATCCAAGGACCCTTTAGACCTATTAATACCAATTATTACATCCAAGGAGCATTTAGATGTAATAGGACACTTAAGACCTAATAGGACCCCTTAAGACATAATAAGACCAATTACTTGACCTAATAAGACCTATTAATACCCCTTAGTATATCAAAGGACCCTTAAGACCTAACATGACCCCTATTATGACATAAAACTCTTTAAGAACTCTTAGGATCTTTAAGACCTAGAATAATACCACTTAAGACCTAATAGGACCCTTTAAAACCTAATAAGACTAGACTTAAGACCTACTAGTACATCCAGGGACCCTTTAGATCTATTAATACCAATTAGTATATCCAAGGACCCTTAATACCTAATAGGACCCCTTAAGACTTTTAATAGGACCCTTAAGACACAATTAGAGTATTAGGACATGTATTAATACCAATTGCGTGACCTAGTATTGTAATTTTAACTATAATTTTGTATATATTCATCTATATTTGTTTCCAGTTTACATGTAATCAAGTACTTAATTTTTAACACTTAGCTTTCATGTATGTTACATCTAGATGGCCACTCAGGATGTACCCACCCATGATGTACCAGCTCAGGATGCACCTCACACTCCTGATCTCACCATTATTTTTCAGACTGGTCAAATAGAGGTTGATCAACTTAGAGAGAAAATTTATACATCTGAGCCCAATATCATAAACAGAGGTATTTGTGTCACTATATTGAGGAGTTTATAGGATATGACTGTTAGATTGATATCCCACTATTCCTTCACACCACAGGTTGTTGATACTACTTTTAGAGAATTGAGAGTCAAGGTATTGAGTGATGTTTCATTAGAGATGACCCAGAGCCATGTCCCCAAGTAAATCATCAAACGAGAGGTTTTCCCATTTAATGAGAGAAATCCCAAGGTGAGGGCATATCAGGTTATACGGTGTGAGATTACTCAAATCCCATGCATGATATACCCTCATTTTCTTGCAGCACATGGGCATTATCCTAATAACGACTATATTCCATTATATTTTGCACAATAGTTGTACGCCAAGTTTTGTTTGGTACTCAGGGTCAACTATTTAGATCTTCCTAGATATTACGGTCAAGGGCACGGTAGAGTTTCTAACTATGATTAGTATTATAGGGCTGATTGATTTGTACGTACTCATAGAGATCTAGTTGGGCATAAGACTCCGATAGTGGTACCGACGATGGCTACTACTATAGATAGAGTGGTCATTGCTTCCCAGAAGGGAGTAGTGGACAGGATAGGGGAGATTTTATCTACAGCTACCTCCATCACTTCAGATATAGTGGGTAGATATATTTTGACTAGACTAAGTTGAGGTAGATCATCTATTGAGGATTCATCTAGTACTACTACAGGGGTCAGTGATGAGGCATATAGCATTGCAGGTCTTCTTCCACCTTCAGAGATACAAGCTCTTTCTAGTCATTTGTATGTGGCACTTTACTTTTTAGAGGATCTCCTGCAATCATACTCTTATATTATAGACATGTAGAGGATCTCAGTACATTCAGTTAGAGATGTCATCAGACTTGCATAGGGTCTTGTAGTTCTAGCGACATAGGACACACTATCTAGTGAGTTATGACATAGTTTACAGCACTCTACAAAGCACTCTGCACCATCTAGTCAGGCACATCATAGTTCACAATACTCTATAGAGTGCTCTATACCCACAGACTAGTCTATAGCTACAAATCCAGGTATACGGTTTGTAGATGTATGCATCACAGCTGAGGGCCTAGACACATTTGATAAGCAGTTGTGTGGGTTGAGTCAGGTGGACACTAGTAGTGATTTTGGATCATTTATGGATTTTTTTTATTTCATCCTTGTGGTTCATGATCTACAACACCCCCTCGCAGCTACAAACACCCCTACACTCTTCATTACTAGAGATGTTCAAGACTGGAGGTGGTGTGGGTGATGTTGTTTCGGTTGATGATATGATGGTGCAACACACTGATGATCCTCTTGGTCCTGAGACCCAGGTATATAAATTTTTCTTTTCTCCTTTCCAGGATTTTTAGTGAACAATTAATTGTAGATGTGTGTATTGATGTTTGTTCAATCTATAATATTTTGTAGGCAGAGTTATCATAGAACATTACCTCTAGTGTGGGCTCGGAGCATCTTCTTATGATACCTACTAGTGGTCAAGTAAGTTTTAAATATACATGTAGCTTTAAGAACACATGTGTACAGTTGTAGCATGTACATTTATGTGTACACTTTAACTTTACATAATATATTACTATGCACATGTATATATATAACCAACTATTGTAAAAAATTTGTAGGGGTTAGTTGCTTCTTCACAGCCAGAGGATTCTCGTGACACTCAGGAAGAGCACATTACCTTTAGTGTGGGCTCACAGCATCTTCATAGGAGAGATTCTGTAGACGTGACACCTACTAGTTGTTAGGTAAGTTTTAAATATATGTAAGTTTAAACATGCATTATAGTGTTTCAAGTATTTTACATTAATATGATTATATACATACATTTATATTTGCAGGGATCACTTGTTGCATTACTGCCAGAGGATGGTCATGGAAGTCAGTCAAAGGGGCACTCTATTTTCATTCGCCTGGATGACTCCCTAGTTTAGGACATGTTGCACAGATCTTTGATATGAGACTCTTTATATATGTCATTATTATATGTTTGATATTTGCAGTTTATGATTTGATACATATATTTATTAGTTGATTAGCTAATTGATTAGATGGTTTCAATCGATTAGATGTTATGATATGATTAGATTATTTGATTAGATGGTTTCATTTTATTAGATGATATGATTTGATTAGATGGTTTCATTTGATTAGATATTATGATTTGATTAGATGATATGATTAGATAGTTTCATTGGATTAGATATTTTCATTTTATTAGATGATATGATATGATTAGATGATTTCATTTGATTTAATTATGATTTTTTATGATATGATGTAACTAATGGACAATAAGTATTCTAACTCATTCTAGAACTAACACATATATCATAAAAATAACAAGTTAATACATGTAACTAATGGACAATAAGTATTCTAAATCATTCTAGAACTAACACATGTCATAAGTAATCTAACTAATTTTATCATGTTTTAGTGTTCAAACTAATGTCTTAAGGGGATCTTTAACTAATTTAAGAAATCTATTAAAATAATTGAACAATCAAAGAATACATAAGTAATCTAAAAATTGTCATTATTTATCTAGCAAATGTCTTGAAGGGATGTCTTAAGGGGATCTAGAATTAATATCATAAAAAAATAACAAGTTAACAAATGTAACTAATGGACAATATTTATTCTAACTTATTCTAGAACGAACACACATATATATCATAAAAAATAACAAGTTTTAATACATGTAGCTAATGGACAATAAGTATTCTAACTCATTCTATAACTAAAACATGTCATAAGTAATCTAACTAATTTCATCATGTTTTAGTGTTCAAACTAATGTCTTACGGGGACCTTTAACTAATTTAATAAATCTATAACAATAATTGAACAATCAAACCATACATAAGTAATCTAAAAAATGTCATTAGTAATCTAAGAAATGTCTTAAGGGGGTCTAGAATTAATATGATAAAATATAACAAGTTAATACATGTAACTAATGGAAAATAAGTATTCTAACTCATTCGAGAACTAACACATATATCATAAAAAATAACATGTTAATACATGTAACTAATGGAAAATAATTATTCTAAATTATTCTAGAACCAACACATGTCATAAGTAATCTAACTATTTTCATCATGTTTCAGTGTTTAAAATATTGTCTTAAGGGGATCTTGAACTAATTTAAGAAATCTATAAAAATCAATGAACAATCAAAGCATACATATAAAACTATATATTTATATACGCACATATATAAAAGCATACATAAAATTTTATATATTAAAACCATTGAACTATCAAATAGGTCCATTGAATATATCAAAAAATTATAGTCCATCATATGTTTAAATATATCAACAAAGTATAGTCAATTTAATCCACAAATATCAAGTAGGTCCTAACATATAAAATAGGTACATACATATTATACTTTTTAGACCAACTCAAGCTTTTAAGACCTTTCATGGAGAACATGTAATATTCTCTCATGATCCTCACTATCTAGTCTCCACTTATGACATCCACGTTGAGATTTAACTGTATGGAGACAAATGGAGGTGGGAACTTCTAGGTGACTATATTGAAACACCTTATTGTCTGGTTGGTAATCAAAAAAGTGAATGCAATGTTGAATTACTTTGATTGGCTTGAAATATGTTCCCTTTGAACCAACTAAACCTGCAGGTCTCAAATTTTAACAATATTAATTTAAACAAACTAAATTTGAAATTTGTTAAAAGGTTAAAATTTAAAATTTACAAATTGAGTTCAATATATTGATGTAAAGAATAAAAACCTATGAGGAAGAATATTCCATCACTTTCTTGAGGTTCAAGTAACTTCATCCTCACAGAAGTACAATGCAAAAAATACTAACCAACTCCTTCTACATTTCCATGCTCAACGATCACTGCAAAGACATCTCCTGCAAAAAAAAAAAAAAATTTATAGACACACACACACACACACACACACACACACATGTGAGATATTAAATTTTACTTAGTTCAATGTATAGATCTATCTATTTATCTAGATACATGCATCCCAATAGACCATATAATGTGAAATATATACTTTCCAATTTCAACCAATTATGAGATATGATCGTAATCAGTAGAAATCAAAGGAACATCATCGATGTTTTCATCATGATCTCTATCAAATGTATCAGTAACAACTAGTGGCACTATATTCCATGCACCTACATATCCACGGTCTTGATTGATGCATTCCTCATAATTGTCAGCAATGCAGTGACAAGAAAAGAATGAGTAGTCTCTAGTGTTCAACGTCCAACTATGACAATTCGTACTCATAACTAAATGCAAAGATTGTGTCTTTTCTATCCGCTTGCAACCATTCATAGTTTTTCTATCCACACCAGAAAAAATGCATATATTCTATTCCATTCTATAAATATAATTTGAATAAATAATGTACATAAAAATTTTAAACACTTGAATAATTTAAAAATGCGTGCATACCATTTATCTCCCAAAATTATCTATATGGTATCGCTTTGGTCATTCCTAATGACATGTCATTCTCATTCGGTTTAAAATTTGTCTTGCACCATTCAAAAACAACATGTACATTTTTATATGAAATCCCTTATAATTCATTTGATACTTTCGTACAACACGTTTGATGTAAGCTCTAGCACCATCATGTTCAACTTTTTCTCGTCCACTCTCAAAGAAACTCCAGACATGTGGTATGTTTTCATTACGATGATATCTACATAGTGCATAAAATGGTCTCGATGATTTGAATTGTGTAGCACATCCATCTGACCAGAAATAATGTTTATCAATTTTTATACCTCTTTCTTTCAAATTTGCAAAAAACATCTTGAAGCTGTGTTCTACATAATGAATGTAATGATCTCTATCATCACTTATATAAAAATTATATTCTTTCTTGATGACACGTGCTTCAAATGTGCTCTAAATACCATCCAAATCTAAGTGTGCATGTCGATAACACACATGTACCATAAAATTAGTTTGCTCTGAAAATAAATATTCCAATTGAACTACATTTTGATGAACAAAGGAATAGTTTTCTACAAAATCAACAACTGATACAATAGTTCCAAGTGGGAAATTGTCTCTCACGGTTTGGAATTGTTGTGCTTGCCACTTTGCAAAAAAATCAAAATGAATGTAGGGTTGAATCAATTTTTTAAATTTTTCTATAAATACTCCAACATTTATCTCCTCTTCAACATATTCTAACCTTTTGGATTCTTTCCCAAATTTTATTTCATTCTTTATATATTTGTAACTCTTGCAATTTACCATCTTTGTTACATCAATGTTTTCATTTTTCAAAGGAAAAAGATTCAAATTAGCACATGTTTGACATATTCCTTTTATGCAATTTCTTTGTCCAACTATATCATCTCTTTTGTCACATAAAATAGATGACATGAACTCACTTCATCTACTAGGAGGAGCATTTTCAATACCATAAGTGTCTTCTACAAACATTCAAAAAACCTGATAGTGGAGATCAAATTCAATATGATAACGACAACAAGTTTCAAACACTTTGTTTGTCCTGATATAATATGGCTTCAATCTTTCAAACAATATTTTCCCAATATTTATATTAGGATTTGAACTACAAAATGACACATACATTTCATGTTGTGTTGTGTCCAACCAATGTTTTGTATGATATTCAT
The DNA here is from genome assembly GCA_018584345.1 of Thuja plicata. Lineage (NCBI taxonomy): Eukaryota > Viridiplantae > Streptophyta > Pinopsida > Cupressales > Cupressaceae > Thuja > Thuja plicata. The sequence continues at coordinate 4,560,072 of MU224301.1, forward strand.
ATTGATTAGCTGAAATTCTATGTTTGATAACATCTCTATTGTTTGATGAAGGACGTGTATTATCATTCCAAAATAATGTGACAAAATTATTGATTCCTCCATCAATCCTATCAGAATGATGATCTCTACACATGATGACCCAAATGCCTTCCAATGTGCTATCATCCAAAATCATTCTTCTTTTAACATATCACGATATTGAACTTTCCTACTAAAATGAATCCGAGATGAAATTGAATATATTTGTATTTTTTAGAGCATAGTGTTACCTACAATGGATGTCAACATAAGTTTTCCTATAATGGTCTTATCTTTAGTTTGAGATAGCTTCCCTACTTGGTTCAAACCTTTCCTAAGATTTTCAATCATATCAGTTTACATGTCAACAACTTTTCTCTTCTTTGATGTTGTGTTTATACCCATTAATTTTAATGCCCCTTCAAACTTTTTGTTTATAAGTACAATTGAAAGCAATTAGGCTTGTTCAATTCTTTCTAAATTATCAAATTTAACCAATATTTCTCTTGCTATCATATTCATTAACCTCTTCTTAGCAAGACTTAAGGTTTGAACATTAGAAAGTGATCTCAAATTCTCCACATCCATTGTAAGTAAATGATCTAAGTTGCTATAATTTATATCTCTCTTTAAAGTTTACGCTAAATTTATTAGTTCATACATACTAGTAGGAACATGTTATCTCGAACCTTCTCCAACATCAATTTCTTGAGCTTTCGTAGGGAGTAATCCCGACCCTTCTTCAATGTGAAATTTTTCGACTTGACTTGACCCTCCTACTTCAGCTTGTCCTTCACTGTCTTTAGTTTTATCATAATATACCAATGCAGCTTCACGATTTATTTGTTAGGTACTAGGTGACCTTTTATAGCAGATTTACGTTGTGTTACCTTCTTGTTCCCCATTTCTTCTCTTAAAAAAATGTCTTCCAAAATATCAGCAATAAAAATTCTTTTCTTCAAAAATAATACTTGATATAATATTTCTCCTCTACAAAATTATGCCTTCGAAAAAATAGAAATAACAATCCTTCTCCAAAAAATGCCTTTGTAAAAATTGATCGATAATAGAAAAAGTGAATTAACATATTGCAATTCGGTAAAAAACTAAAAAGAAAAAACATTACTTTTATACCATTCTAAATTTTAATAAAAAAAAAATCACAATAACTAACCTAGTTCGCATGAAGTACCCTAGGTAAATTTTTGGCTGGGTGAATCTCACCAGACTTTTCTCACAGGGGTCTTTGCGCGAAGGGTGTTTGCACGAAGGCCCTCAAACCCTTCACGCAAAGGCACCCAAAATGAAAATTTTCCCTAAAAAAAACCTCCTAAAAAATGGTCTTTCAAGGCCTAGGACAAGGACCAAATCAAATGCTTTTATGAAACACACGATGCAAAATGATGTGATTCTGAACAAGATTTCTAATTAATATAATTTTAATACATATTGATTTCATTATCACTTTCAAATATTACTTTAAAAAAACATAGGTTGTTTGGTCATTCAACAACCTATCTGTTCAAGGCTTCAGGAAAAATAGTAAATTACAACAAAAATGAAAAATATGTAGGAAAATATTATTCGTGTTTCCTTTTCTATAAAAAAAAAATGAATTTCGATATATAGAGATCAAGTTAGAGTGATCCAAGTGACCTTATGTCTAAATTACAGTTACTGTCACTTTAGAACTTAATAAACTATGAAATATTGACCCAAAAGGAATGAAACCAATTACATTCTTTAGATATTGAACTTACAAGTATAATCTCATAAGAATTACAACATTATCATATTTTAAAAAAAAGTTTATGCTGATCCAAGTGACAGTCACTTCTTAAAACACAATTTTTTCACACAAACCACTTTTCAAAGGAGAAGGAAAAATGAATTTAAATGAATTTTAGTTTTTTTTAAAATATATTTAGAAACTATAAATAAAATTCTAAAAGACCCTGTTTTATATCATCTTCAAATTCCTAATAGTTTTGCGGCAATAGGTGTTCGAAAATGAAGTTTATTCTCATAAATTTGATCTCTGTGTCAAAGTTGGCCAAAATGTGGGACACACTATTGTGGGACCACCCCTATATTAAAATCAATTAGTACGGTACACATTTAATCAAAACTATGGGATATCTTTGGAGATTTCTTTTCTTTTAGCATAACATGTATTAAACGAAACCAAAAAAGGCATACACCAAGATAGGATCACATCTCTTGAAAATATATTCATTGTATGTATGAGACAAACTAATATATCATGTCTTAGATAGATTGAAAGAAATAATGGTGCATTACTCTAATCTCTAAATAATTCTATTAGTAACGAGAAGTGAATATCCCTGAGATGTAGCACACAAAAGTTCAATCCATATAATTTCATGGAAGAGTAGATACAAAACCCATATGTATTTTTAGTATAGTTAAGAGAGTAAGTAGATTTAGAGGTTTTCTTCCCAGGCTAGCCTTATAGAAGGTGAAGAGCTCTATGATGGCCGTCAGTGCAAAACCATTGCCATATTGTGGTTTCCCCAACTGAAAAGGAGGACACAAATATTAATAATATTTTAAAGGATTTATATTTATTTATTTTAATATTTCTAATTTTTCTATTATTAATTATAAAAGGCTTAGAGGAGAAAATTTTGCTGAACTCGCACTAAGCTTTTTTATCATATTTTTCCTCCATTTTTTTCTAGGTGGAGGGCTTCACGTTGATAGAAATTTTCCGGTCTCACAAGGTATTATTTTGTTATGTAAAAAGATTGGAAATTAAAGTACTCTTTTCTCGTGCTACCATGAGCCTTCCCACATGGGAAGATATGTAGGCCCATTTTATCTCTCTCATCCAGATTGACAAACTTTTGACCTGGTAGTCTTTGTACTACCTTTGAATATGCTTCAATAGATTAGCCTTCATTTTGTCAAGCCATGGTGGAAAGAATAGCAGTGGTTTCCATGTATTTCATTTTTCAATTACATGTCCAAGATGGGCTACCATTGGCTACTTCCCCACCTTTCTATGGTTACTACATTGAACCAATGATGACATTTGCAGTCTTCTCATTTTACTTGGAGATACATGTTTCTCATGGTCTAGTCTATGATTGTGGATCCCAAGCTGGCTCAATTCGCCTATTGTATTATTCTCCAAGGATTTTTATTGGGCTCTTGGCTTCGACATATGGGTATGTTGAGTCCTTGGTGCCCTTTATGTGGACAATTTGATACTTTCATTCAAATTTTCTAGTACTGCAGAAGAGCCCAATAGTATTGGGTTTGGATTCATGTTGTTAGGTCTAGTTTAATTTTTTTGAAAAGCAATGAATTCATGGCTTGTGTCTGAAAGAGGGTCTTGTATAATTTTTGAAACCCTTTTTTTCATGTTTCTAAGTATAAAATTTGGTCCTAGAGCCTTATGTGTCAAAGTGGCTTCTAATTTTGTGTTACTTTTTTCCACTTAAGTCATGTCTTGTATGTGTCACTTTTAAGAAGATGTTTGCATTCATTAAGTTGTCGGTATCCTAATGCCATGGTATTTATTCACTTCCCAAGTCCAAAGTCCATGAGATTTATTAAATTCACTATCTGTCAACCTAATGTGTTTTTATCCAATGGCTCGTACATTCCCGCTATGTGAAGGTGATCGAATTTTAATCTTTAAGGCAATACGTCGTTGCGCCACGTCTCTTTGGTGGGATTGGATGCATAAAATATAAAGATCAAAGGATATCTTAAATATTATTTTCATCCAACGGCTAGCGCATTACCGTTATCCCAAACATGTAGATGAGTTAACTTCAAGGGATCGCGCCATGGTGACGCATGTCCTCAGTGGGCCCAAACATGAATGACCAGATATTGTTTAACTGAGTACATGTTAGATCTGATCTCACAGTTGGAATGAAGGCTTATAATCAATATGCGCACGCAATAGTCATTGAGGGATTGCGTCATTCTGCCACATGGAGTCTAGTGGGTCAGGTTGGTGATTAAATTTTTAAGTAAATATGTAGCATGTTCATGGAGATCTGACGGCTGGCATTAACCTGCAATGCTGAGTTGGTTGGAAAATAACCTTTAAGGGATTGTGTTGTGGTGACACATGTCCACGAAGATGAATGTTATAGAAGACTTTCTATGAGCCGTCTGATGCAAGGAAAAGATATCTGGATCGTCGACCATTTTTCAAAGGTATTATTTCAGCATCTCAGAACCGTTAGCCGTGAGAGTTTGAACTCAGATGAAGTAATGGCGAACGTGTGTTCCCCTAGTAAAGAATTTAATACTCAGAGAGTGATAGGATTTTTATGTGTTCAATCATTTAACAACTGGTTATCATAATTATCAAGTTTGTGGAGAAAAGAAGCTACAGTGATCACATTTTTAACTTCCAGGCTCTTTGCAGAACGGGTCAATTTCTGGTGCGAGTTCGGTTTGAATTCCAAATTCTAAAGAACTATTAGGGCTTGCTATTACTATACTCTGTCAAGATTTTTGAATCATTAGAATATAAAGGTTTTAATTTCAAAATGGTGCCTAGGAGAGAATTCAAGGTTCATGTGAATTATCATGACAAAAATGTGTGTGATGACTTTTTGTAGCAGTTAACTAGGTCGACAAATGATTCAACACAGATCAAATAATTGGTCACTAAAAGCCCGCAATTGAAAATTGGTGAGGGTTTGTATGATCTTGGACAATGGGCTAGGGATGCTAAGATAGGTATAACTGGTTTGGGTCTATTCAAAGTACTTTTCGGCCAAAGAAATGCTTTTGCTCCAAACAACAATATATGGCAATTTGATGTAGGCAAGTTAGTGGTGCCTGGGGTTTTTATGGATTTTGATATGCTTATGCAAATTGCCGAAAAATATGATAAGATATCCAGGGTGGTTAGGGATAAGAATGGACAAATCATGGTCAACATAAGTACAAAAGAAATCAGGGAAGTATTCAAGTTAAATGGAGAAGATAATCAAATGGATAAAATTGACTTCAAAGAATTCACGAAAATATATGAAGCATGAAAGGATTATCAGAGAAATGGACCATTAAAGGAATTCTTCAACAAAATTGGAGATTTGATCATGGTATGACCGAGAACTAAAGAGCCTTTCAAGCTGGACTATTGCACCCTAAAGGCCATAGCAACATACATGGCCTTATGTCAGATTTGTGGGGATGATGAAAAGAAAGAAAAGCCCATTCATTACATGTTTATGATGGTGCAAATATTGCACCCCCATTTGGCTGTAATTTTTTATTTTCCTCCATATTTGGTAGAGTTGCTACATGAAGGATTAATAGGCATTCAAAACAACAAGGTAACCAGACATTTCATATGGTATTCTTTGTTAATGCATGTGTTTTTATATAAGGGGGAAGACTATTTTGAAAGAGAGATGGAATTGACAAGTGTCAAAGATGATGAGGAAATGCCAGTACAACTATGGAATATAGACATGTCATGGCACAACAAAGATGCAAATTACATTGATTTTGATAAATGTTTTGCTTCTAGAATTAGAACATTATTTTTGAATGATGATCCCAGGATGCCCCTAACACTTTTACAATTGTTGAGACCTAAAGAATATAGCCCTGAACTAAAAATAGTACATAATTGGGGAGATGTCATTCTTTACCCAGTATCTACAGTTTTCAGAGTATATGGTTTTAGGGGAATCCCTTATATACTACCATACAAAGTAACTCTCAAATTGGGATTGGTAGAGATAATAAGACCGATTGGGGGTCTATAGGAGGAAGCTCTAATAGGAGAGGAAAAGGAACTATTTTTCCTACAATTACATCAGCACATCCATTTATTATAACAAAGGGAGGGTGGAAACACCTAGATAAATATATGGCCCCTTATCATTTGAGTGCCACAGTTTCAAGATGTGTTGATCCTAAGGCCTTTATCAAAGATATGTTTAAAGAAAAATCAAAGTGTCTGGTGTTGAATCATAAGATCAATTTCCCTGAGGACATAATCATGAATGAATTTGATCAAATAGAGCAAGAAATAAGGAAACAGAAATGGCTGGCATACAAGAAGAGCCTGGACTTTGTACAACATTTTGACAATTTGTATGACCCTTTAAAAGATTTTCATCCTTGGGCCAAGAAGATGGACTCCTTAATGGATATGTTTGAAGACATTATGCAAGCACTTAATCATAAGAGGGCCAATATCTTGTAGACAGGGCCAAAAAGGGAAAAGGCAATGATGAGTAGGATAGCTCCAACTAGAAATGTTACCCTAGGGAAATATGTGGTTTACCAGAGGAGAGGGTACAATACAATGTTGCAACAAACTAAGAAAACCCTAGATCCAAATGGGAAAACACCATTAGACCCCCATACCAAATCAATGCCATCCCCCAAGAGGAAAAGAGTAGAGGGAGAACAACAACAACAACAACAAAAACAACAATAGGAGAATGTATATTCTCCTTCCCAATCTCCATTATATGTTGATGACCAAGTAGTAGCAGAAAAATTGCTACAGATGGGAGATACTTCTCCATTATAATTGTCACAGCCCAAGAATTACAAGAAGGGATGCCTGAAGACCCAAAGCATGCTTCATTAGATTTAACTATTGAAAAATATGTCAGGAAGGAACTAGATCCTCTAACTCAACAGGCCAGAAATAAATTCCTTTCTGATGATAATTTTGTCAAAGCCAGGGCATTCTTACAGTTTTGTGGAGAACTCACATAGATGATTTTAAAGAGAAATGTCAATAGAAACAAACTGAGCAACCTGCAAGGAGAAAAGAAGAAATTGAAAATGAAATCAAACATGAAATGATCTCCAAGTTTGAAAAAATAATTCCTGAGGAGGGAAGGGCATTAGTGAAGAAGGAAGGAGTGTTGATACTCCCAGAATGGGATATTGCAGATGCCATTGTTTTCGATGTTGTGAGAAAGGAGACAAAGACTGTCTATGCAAATGAGATAGAGGAAAAACAAGCATCAAAAGGAGTGAAATTTAGTGAAGATCATGCAGCCCTTGTCATGTGGCATATGAGCAAGAAGAACCCCAGGGTGTCTGATAAATATCATCAAGATTAACAGTGAGGAAGCCTCATTGTGAGAAGAGTCTTAGATACATCTAGTGTGGATGCAGCTAGCCTTACCCTGCAAACTGAAAAATTAAGCTTGAAGGTAGCTGAAAGGAAAGAGGAAGCATTCAAAAGGCTAACAAAGAAATGTGAAATGGTCATTAAGGCCTACAATGATGAAAATATTAACAATAGAGAAGGATAATACAATTTATTTCCTTGAGGGGAGACAAATAACTCAATTTGTGCCTCAGAGGATGATCACTTAGGATCCTCATCAACCTTCATCATCAAGCCCTGTTATCACTTATCCTTCTTCCCCTGCACCATCAACTTTTACATCATTAGAGGAGGTTCAGAAAGAAAAGGACAGATTAATTGTTGAGAGAGAAGAGTTGGAAAGAAAAAATAAAGAATGGGTGGAACGGTTTGCAACCTTCAGAGAAGCAAAGGCTTGGGTGAAGTAAAAATATGCAGATAAGATACATAGCACCCAGATACATTGTACACATGAATTGGTGCCTACTGCCATATATGCACAAGATAAGAGAATTCTTAGCATGATGGAGTACAATACATACAAGGACCAATTAGACCAATTGGTGGATAAGTGGAAAGGAAAGGGAGGAGAGTTGAAATTCTTCCACACTACTTGCAAAAAGGAAAACGATGTTGACATAGTCTTGACTAGCACTCGTAAATGTGTCAAACTACTCATGGACATAGACATAAGGAGGAGCATCATCATTAGAAAAGTGATGGCCCTGAAAAAGAAATATTCAAAGGATCATTACGAGATGTTCCCAAATCTCTTCAAGAAAAATAGAAATATCAAAGATGAGGTGCTATGGCATCGGCAGATGAATGAATCTCTGGCAACAAGGACCAATAGCATAATAACCTTGGAAAGCACATTGTTGTTTGTTCAAACAGTTGAGATAGTTGGTAAGGCTAGAGCATTTTTTGCATTATAGTCAGATGAGATAGAGAAGGCATATACCATCTGGAAGGAGATTAACAATAGAAAAGATAAGGTTCTCAACATCAACTGGCCAAATGATGAGGTGTACACTTCATGGAAAGACAAGTACACAAAAGTTGATCAAGCTGAAGGTGATAACATGTAGGTGGATGAAAAAGTTCAACAAGTTGGTTGATGAAGTTGAAGGTAAATATCATACGTCACCAACATCAGAGACAACATATTCTAGATAGCTCCCACTGAGCAACTTTGAAGCAGTTACAAGTACAAAGCAGTCAGAAGACAAAATGTGTTGAATATCTATTGTAACAAGAGTGGTTATCACTTCATTAGCTATTTTGTCCTTTTAGTGAGTCATTACTTAAATGTCCTTATTCCAATTGATCCGAAGCTTGTTGCAATCCTAATCTATAAAAGGATTCCCAAGATCATTGGAAAGGGCTGGAAAATTTATTTGAAAAGGATATTGTAAAGGTTTTCAGTCAAGAGGGGAATAATAGCATAATTTGTACTAGATAGTGAAAGAAGTCAGAAATAAAGTTGAGAGATCTTTTGTAGGTTATTGTAGAGGTTATTTCTGAGTGCCTTTTGTATACTGAACTAAGATTTTCTTAAATTAATACAAAGATCCAGATTCCAATCTCTCCTGTGTTATGTGTCATATGAGTTATGGATTTTCTAATTCATTAGCATAGTTTTATATATGTTTATGTACTTATTTGAGAGTTCTTATCCGGGATGAGATTAAATTAGGCTTTGATTTATGCATAGATTCATCTGACACATTGCAAGGATTCTATTAGTAGTAGGAGTTTTGGGACGACTATATTATGATTTGAAGTCTTTGGTGAACATTAATTTTAGCATGTTGTATCTGAATCAGAATATAGCCCAATGGATAAAGCACTGATCTGAAGCTAATAAGTTTTGTTTTACTGCACATCTAATTGCATAATTAGCTGTATGTTCCTATAAGAAAACATTTTAAAATCCATTAAGTACACTTTTGTATCATTTTGTAATAATTTTCTATCTCACACTCCATCTCATGGTTGATGTTCAATGGGTAATTAGCCAATTACCTAGTATCTCCCAGTCATGTTAAGTCATTGTGAAATTACTGCTTGATAGTACCTTATAAGACATATCATAAGGTATTGTAGGGTGTCCCCCACTTGGTGTAGCAGGGGCTAAAGTGTAGAAGTATTAGGAGAGTGCTTGTTAGCTTGTCCTTTTCTTGCATGAGCATATATTTGGAGGTGGCTCCTCTATAAAACTGTCATAATGGGAAGAGGTTGGTGTAGTTTCTATCGCAGCATAAAAACAAACCAACAAATGTCTTCTTCTCACCATTGAGGCCTAAAATTTTCTCTACGCATATGATATTGCTAGGAGATTTGCCAATACTTTCCTTCAAATTTTGGCACATATGGCATGCTTATAGGATGGAAATCCTCTTCAATCTTTGGAAAGATAGAAATGCATTGTTATTTTCTCATAGTTATCTGGATATAAATGTTTCAATGTACACTAAAGTATGTATTTGCAATAATGTGATGTTATACATTCAAGTGCAAGAAAATAAAGTGGCCCACTTGCAAGATTTATGTCAACATCAGGTAAATGCCGCATGTACAGTTGCTAGAGTCCCATTGTATATATTTTACTTCTTCTAGTAGATCTTCATCCTACAGATGCCAACACGGTCGTAGTTCCTCCGCCTATTGGTCTCATACACCGTTGTCCCATGCCTCTCACTGACATTCTGGTAGGGGAAGAGATTTTCAGTGGATCCAGTCAACTTCCCCACCCTATGGTGGTTCTACCCCTACTTGGCTGATTGATAATGTGGCTCCCACCACTCTGACTATTTTTGTTTGGCTAGATGCAAGTGGACATTCTGGTTTCTCCTCCTCCCCCAAGTGGTTCTTATAGCTATCTCTAGCCATTTCTCTCTCAAGGAAAGAGAATGAAGAAGAACATAGAAAAATATGGACGGTCCCTCCCGGACCCTAATCCAAACCCCGCTAATGTATGCGGTAAACGAGATGATCCTTATCCTCCTCCCTCTTTTGGTACTGCCTTATCTGTCTAGTGCAATCTGTTTCTTTTTCTGGGCTTGGTCCATACTTTTATGTTGTTTGGTTTCTAGGCATGGCCCCTTTGTCACTCATGGAGTGATTTCATATCCCCTAACTTCTTTCTTTTAATATTATAATTTTAATTATATATAATGGAAATGACCTATTCAGAAATAAAAAGTAGCACATATTTGATGACCATATGAAATAAAGTAAGAAATAATGATTTGTAATGTATTATAGTAAACTTCTTTTTTTTACTTCTTGTATATATTCATATAATTTTTATTGTATCAATAAGGGCTTACTCAATTTTGTTATAATAATTAATAGACATTAGATTTTGAGTACAATAGGAGTCATAGAATGAAAGGGGATTTTAACTATGAATATACAATACATTTCATAGGATCACTTTCTTATCTTATGCAAAGATAATTCTCAATTCATTAATGAGGGGTTATTGGATTCTAGTTATAGAAAATAAAATATTCTTAGATTGTGAGAACAAATGGATGCATGGAGAATCCTTGGAATGTGAGAAGAATGGGTCCCTTGAATAATGAGCATAGAGGTGGCATCAAACTATGAGTATGTTGCACATTTTCCCTATCTAAATAATATAACTAGTTATTATCAATCAAGTTCAACAGCAAAATTTGCAATATTAATTCTCCATCATCTCTTGTACGTCGTGTGCTCTTAACTATTTATAAATGATAACAAATATCATTAAAAATAGGTTTTATTCATTTATTTATTTTTTATTGTAATGAGTGACCAAGTATCAAGAATCATCGTGATTATTTTATATTCATCCACTTCCAACTTTTCGCAATGAGGCCTTTAATGCGAAAGGCAGCTAAGGGTACACTATCAGGGAGGGAGTGATTATTCTTCTGCTTTCTCTCTTAAGTACGCCATCGCCTATGCTGTTGTAAATCACAGAAGTTTGTAGCATAACAGCCCTGGCCTTTTTCTCAACTATAGTTTTAGCTTCCTCATAATAGACTCCTCGATAAAATTTAGAGTGACTGTTGAGCAATGGGCCTTTTATGAGCCAATCTCGCACAATCACCTTGAAGAAATTTGCATGTACTAGCACCCTCTAGTCTTCCACATTGTAAGAAAGGTACTGGGCTTCAATTTTCTAAATACCTATCATAGATATAGGGTGCTCTCAGATATTTGTGCTAGTTTTTTGGCAAGCCTCCTTGTCGCCGAAACCCATAAGAATCATGCTGAAGAAATCTGTGATAGGCTTTTCTTCAATAAATTCATTGTGGATTTGCATAATGAACTCCAAAACATAGATGCTGACCTTACCACCCCTTTTCCATGGGATCAGGCTACAACTTTGACTGCTGGATAACCATTCCCGGGGTTTTCTGTTGGTCCTAGGAAGAACTTCTACACTGGCCCTCCTCGTCGCCTCCATATCCTATGGGGGTGGGATTGGGAGGACAAACAACTGCACATCTCAATGATGAAGAAAGGGATCAGCTTTCTATTGAAGTTCTTAGGAATTGAAGATGGGCTCTTTGTTCCCTTTGGGGATGAGATTGACGAAAATCTTCCATGGGTGCACAAATTCAAATATGATGAAAAACTGGACGGATTGGGCAGCCCGGTGTCTTCAGATACAGACATTGGGGGTGAGGGTTCGGGTGGCGATTCAGATTCAGACAAGGAGGAGGACTCGAAGAAGGTATCGAGGGAGGCTGTCGATGAGGAGGCTGATGAAGAAGATATGGAAGAGGCTGTAGAGGAAGACTCTGAATCGGTTGAGGTGTCCCCGGAGGATGACTCGATGGGAAATAGTGAAGACACAATCCTGGAGAAAAGCTCAAAATCTGACTCTGCTCCAAGTACAGAGAACGACACTACTTCCCCTTCCGATTGATATGCAACATGGATTAGCTCTGGGGGTTAGCTTTTTGATTTTTCTGGTTTTCCTACGTAAACTAGACCTCTGTTTTTAATTTAGCATTTTGGTTGAGCAGTATTGCTCTGGATATTGGTTCACAGTCCTCTCAGTTGGACTGGGTTTTGAACCAGAAACTCTCATGTGTTTGCTTTACTGTTTTTACTATTTTTTTGCTTTCTATTTAATATAAAATCTCGACTTCGACCCCTTATTGATAAAAAAAAAATAAGGTAAGTAGAATTTGCAATAGATTTCAAAGCCTAGTGCATAGCAAGGAGATTATCAAACAGATAACTAACAATAACAAGATCAAAACTAAGTTATAGTGGAAGAGCAAAACTAAGATATAGTGGAAGAGAAGACCAACAAAGAAGACGAACATACAAAAATTGCAAATAGATTTGATAAAGTTATAGCTGGGCACAACTTCACCCCCAAAAGGAGGGATACGAGTAGGAGGGTTTAAAAAGGAGTGGCTCTTTTATTACAACGAACAATTATCGATGAAGGACACAAGGATTTTTCATAACGAACATGATATGGCTCACCCAAACAATGGTCATAAAAATAAATTTATCATGTAAGAGATATAGTGTTTGGGACAACCGATAGAGTAGGAGAGCTTCACGAATCACCAAGAGCCAAGGCAGTAAAAGAAGAGAGGGAAAAAAAGAAAAAGAAAGAGAGATAACTAGAAGAATCTATGCATTAGAGGATGGAGATGAAATAGCTGGCACAACTTAAAGAGGAGGAGAGAAGCCCAAAAATCTAGGAATTGGGGCTTTAGAATATCATACAACGTTCTAAAAAGTTAAACTAGCCAAATTAGCATTTGTATAGTGCCCCTCTGTCTTTTCTTTATTTTATGATATATCTTGTTTTAGCTTTGTTGTGATACAATTAAAAATATATATAAATGTTTCTGGTCATTTCGAATGTCATTGGTTCTGATACAGGATTTTCTTTAACGATCATGTTGTTATAATTCATAAATATATATCTCTTTCACGTTGTTTTTATTAAAATGACTAAAGGAATTTAATGGTAGAAGAAATTATAATAGAATACAATGTAGATTAAAATAAAATAAAATACAAATGAACAAATTATAGTAAAAATTTACAATGAGTCAAATAAATTGAAGTAATACCAAATTCTTTAATATGCATTGTTCTCTCTTTCTTGAATTAGTTCTTAAGACTCAGTTGGGTTCCAGCCTATCTTGTTTTCGGAAACCGTAGAAGTGGAAGTGGACTGAGTTCTTGAAATCCTTCGTACTACGGTGGTGAATAGTTGGAATGTTGCTTAAAGTATTGACAGTTGGTGTTCACTTTGGCTGGAGAATTTTCTCTATGGACAGGGCATCTACACATTTATCACACCAGTTTCAAATTGCTTCCTCTACTCCTCATACAGAGGTAGGGGTTTTGTTCTTTTTATTAATTATTTCGTACTCTGCTATGCTGTGGTGTGGAAATAGTGTTGAGGGTTTATAAACCTCAATTCCATTTCCCATTCTGTTGTAATTGCATTGTGAATAATTTACAAATCGATATTCTGAAGTATATCTACAATGATCTGCTATGTCTATTGTTTTTCTCCAATGTCCAAACATGAAATGAGGGTTTTAGTTATTATTTTCTGAACAATTACCTTAAGCAAGAAATCGAATGCAATACTCACCTAGTAGGCACATGTGTATGGCGTACCCTTTTGGTAGACTAAACCATAGAGTCTGTATCCAAAACGAAAGTGGAAGCTTCCTATGTTCCAAGGAATTATTCCTTTTGCTATACAAATGTGCAATTCTTCCCGTACGCGTGCCTTTCCTGGTAACGAACTCTGGTATTCACTGTATGAGTTCAAGACGTGACCTTGGTTAGGCCGAGTCTATGTGCCATTCAGCGTGACTTACCCCTTATCCATTAGTTGTTTCTTTGGACTGGGACTCTGAGTTTTCATTTCAGCATGTTGACGCACTGGTAGCGGGTTTGGTCACGTGGTTGCATTTTGTTTCAATTCCCCACTAACTTCCATTTTTGCAGCTCAAAAAACACTCCACAGAAAAATATACGCACTATAATCTGACTTTCAAAACTAGCTTTCATACTTAAAGTGTTGGCTGAAGGAAACAATTCCATCATTGTTCCTTATTGAAATTTCTCTGGCAATTAATGTTTATATTTCAAGTTAATACCGGTATGTTATAACGTGTTCTTAAATCCGAAGTAGAAACTTGTTATTTCTTTTTGTGTCATAATCATACTGTATGAACTGAGTTTTCCACGTCTTCCTTTTGGCTTATAATTAACACCAATACGGCTATGAAGCTTCATTCATCGTAACTGAATCATCATGGAAACTGATGCAGGAGCATCTAGGTGTAAAGGCAATCTTGCATCACCCAAAAATATGTGTTTTTCTATTCAATAAGGGCTATTTTGTACAAAATTGCTATTTTTGGAAACTTACTATTTTTAGTAAGTTGGTCGTTTGAACTCAGAATGTTCTAATTTTCTAGGTCAAGGTTCATCTTAGTCATATAAGAATGCCAGTTGAATTTCATTGCCAGATCATCTGTATTGGCGAAGTTATTAAGGATTTACTGTTGAGATTTTAGGATGCAAAACCTTTGAGCTCAATTTTCAGGACCTTAGAGGCTCCAGATCGAGGTCGAACCCCCAACTAATTGGCGCTTCGCATATCAAGCACTTTAGATAGCGATCTCCCTTTTTCGGAAAGTGGTTATAATAGTCAATCGGAGCTACGGTTCAAAAGTTATGGTTTTCGGAAGTTGGGCTACCTAATCTCATGTTTTGTAAGTATTTAAAGCTGACCCTTTTGTAATAAAAGTGAAAAATAATTAAATGCTAAGGGTAGTCGGCCTTAATGGCTAGATTTCTGGAACCTTCTCGGGCGGTGAAAAATTGCCTATTTAAGGAAGGCCCAAGGTGTTTTCTAGGGAAGTTCTAGGTGGTTATTTGAGGCTTTGTCCTACAGATTATTGTAAGGGATGCCCATGTGGCTTTTGATAATATAATTCTGAAGTTTGTAATTTCACATTTGTGGAGCCAATAAGAAGCCAATTTTCTGTTCTTGCAAATTTATGTTGTTTCTCTTTGTTTCTATCGTGTACTTGTGGTATTAAGGGGAGTCCCCTTCATCAAGTGGTATCAGAGCGAGAA
>MU224301.1:4579908-4601585 GCA_018584345.1 Thuja plicata
ATCACCCAAAAATATGTGTTTTTCTATTCAATAAGGGTTATTTTGTACAAAGCTGCTATTTTTGGAAACTTACTATTTTTAGTAAGTTGGTCGTTTGAACTCAGAATGTTCTAATTTTTCAGGTGAAAGTTCATCTTAGTCATATAAGAATGCCAGTTGAATTTCATTGTCCGATCATCTATATTGGCGAAGTTATTAAGGATTTACTGTTGAGATTTTAGGGTGCAAAACCTTTGAGCTCAATTTTCAGGACCTTAGAGGCTCCGGATTGAGGTCGAACGCCCGATTGACTAATGCTTCGCTTGTTAGAAACTATAGATCGCGATCTCCCCTTTCTGAAAAGTGGTTATAATAGACAATCGGAGCTACGGTTCAAAAGTTATGGCTTCTGGAAGTTGGGCTACCTAATCTCATGTTTTGTAAATATTTAAAGCTGACCCTTTTGTAATAAAAGTGAAAAATAATTAAATGCTAAGGGTAGTCGGCCTTAATGGCTAGATTTCTGGAACCTTCTGGGCGGTGAAAAATTGTCTATTTAAGGAAGGCCCGTGGTGTTTTCTAGGGCAGTTCTGGGTGGTTATTTGAGGCTTTGTCCTACAGATTATTGTAAGAGATGCCCATGTGGCTTTTGATATTGTAATTCTGAAGTTTATAATTCTACATTTGTGGAGCCAATAAGAAGCCAATTTTCTGTTCTTGCAAATTTCTGTTGTTTCTTTTTGTTTTTGTCGTATACTTGTGGTATTAAGGGGAGTCCCCTTCATCAGAAACAAATCCCCTTTAATCTGGCCTTTCCCTCAGTCTGCCAATTAATAATGTGGCTTACCAATATTACTAAGGAGATCGAATTGCTGGCTTCGGATTGATGAAACGTACTAAAGATGAAAGAGTGCACTTGGCTAAGATGTAGGGTTCGATTAAAGAATTGAGCAAAGAGGGTAAAGCACAACCAGCAAGACGTATATCACTAGTCCATTATGCCATAGCTCCAATACTTGATTATGCGCAGCCAATAAGGAAACAGCTATAGGATTGATGCAATTTATTTCTAAATCAATTGAGAACCAAACCAGTTTGAGAGAACAAAAGTACATTATTCAAGAAATGACCACAATAAGGAAATGCAATGGATCAAGTTCTAGAATTTTAATTTGGAAAAAGGAATGATTGTGCCTCTCATTATTTCCAAAGTTTATGGAATATTATGGTTTGTAAAAATCCAGGTTGAACCATCTTGGGAGGCCTATTACTACCAGCCACTGTTGGTGGCCATTTTTGTATAAGGAGGTGGTTTTCTATGGTAGTATTGATGTCCTCCCCCATGATTCTCAAGAAAATAAATCATGTCATATTTTAAAAAAATCATGTTATCACGACAGGGTTTATATGGTTATAAAAGAGAAGAGAGAACAATCCCATGGAATTATTCCTTCATCTACACAACCCATATTGATCTTTCAAAAGAAACTAATGCTCCCAGCTAGACTATTCGAATGTTGATGATATAAATATTGCACAGAATAAGACATCCTAACTAAATCTGATGTAGTGTGAATGGTCCAGTTGCCTCCTATGGTCCAAAATCTCTGTTATAAAACGCTAACTTTCTTATCCATCTTGTAAATAATAATTATTGCTCGATACTAACAGAGATAAGATCAAACCAAGCCGTTAAAGTAGTTAATGATGGGGGTTTTCTTATGTTTCTTTTAGCCTATGATAACTGATGTGGTTGAGTTCAACCTAGGAATTTGAGTAAGCTCGGCTGTAGCTTTGAATTCAAACATTTGAGAACTCGATTTTAAACAATGTATGTTCCTTCCCTAGCCTGAAAAACGTTATATGAGGATTCGGTTAGATAGTAATCGTAAACTTGGAGCCCATTAATTATTGTTCTCACATTACCACTTATGCTACTTAAATTATGCTCCATCTCTTATTAGTCCCTACTTCAATTATGCTCCTTCTCTTATTAGTCCCTGTCGCTGTCGTTAAGGCAGGAGACTAATGTTTTCACGTAGCTTTCTGGCAATTAATCTTCCTTTCAAAACTGTGTGACAAACTTTTAACCCATGGTCTTACTGATCTCATTATATTAGTTGATTTTTCATTATGTTATTCTTATTTTCTCATTGGCCGGAGCTATTTTTTGCCGGTGGTTTTATTGTTTTCAATTTACAAATTCTATGAAAAATGCATCTGGTTTGCAGGTGGCATTCAGAAAATGGTTCACCTGCCTTGTCTACGTTTCTACATTTCACATGCATAAAGGGACAGGTGGTGAAACCCGAGTTAAATACAGCACAGATTTGAACTATATTCTTCGATGGGGCTGGAGCTCAGACCGGTAATGGAGCGGGACTGATTTTAGCTAGTCCCACTCTACATGCAGAGAAACAACTTCTTTCGCAGCTAGACTCGAATTTGTTTGTGCAAAGGACATTGCACAATATGAAGCACTGCTTAAAGGGTTGGAGATAGCTTGAACTTAGAAGGGAATCACTAGATTCGTACTACATTTCACTGAAAAGTAAGATTTTTTTAAAAATTTTCCTGCGATCTCTCAAAACCTCATTATGACTTTCTCGCTGCAATCTCACGTCGATCTCAGGGCAGTTACATTGCATTTTTTCTTAATTTTGATGACCTTCCTCTCGTGGTTGCTTGTGTTACAGGCATTACCACTACACGTTCCTCGTCTCTGCTTCCATATTTAGCATACATGCTTAGCAATGATCACATTGACAAAACTCTCCCTTCCTTTATTGTTTCAATACTGTGTTTCAAAGCCCCCATTTGGGCTGAGGGAGGCAGGATGCTGTAGAAGGTCATAGATTTTGACGCTATGGCTGCCAGTTGCATTTGCTCATAAATTTATGATCCTTCTTTAGAAGTACATTTTGTGCCTTCGTGCAGGGCATTGTTTTGCAGGAGATCACATTTCTTTGGGACGTCCTGTCAAATAGTTCACTATAACTCACACATAAGGCAGTAGAACGGTATCCGACAAACCCTTGATCTAGAATTTTTTTTCCTTTTACCCATAGGTGACATTTTGATGTTGTATCGATTTGAAGGTTCTGAAAAATGCCAGAATATCCCCAAAAATACCTTGCTATCCAAATTAAAATCCTTGACATGAATATACGTCTGTAAAAGGTGTTGGAGGCCTATAATTATAATATAATAGCAAAGGACAGAGTTCTTGATCAGTATATTAGAAGTGAAGGTGCAAGTTAAGACTAGGGTTTCATGGTGTTTTGGTGGGGACGATTTCCATGAACACAAACCAATGCAAAACACCGCTCTCCTCAAACCGTCAGGAACTCATAATCTAATCAGAAATTCAACAAAGTAACAGGAACACAACTATAGCTGAAGTTTAACACAAACATTTATGACAAATTGTCGTTGTCATTACAAGTGACAGAACGCAAAATAACAATAACAGAAACTGATTTATGTATCATATTATTCCTGCAAAACAACGAAGAAGTTTCAAAGCTTCAATGTCATCCTTCTCAGTTGATCTATGCAGCCACTGCACAAAATCGTTAACAAGTCTACTCTCCTACTGTCCTCGACCTTCCTTTTCTGATTTCACTTTTCTCTGCTCTAAAAATGATGCTCTTTCGCTCCGCACATCACTGCCATGATGCTTTCGTTTGCCTGAAAAATCAACTGACCTCCTCTAATTTGCTTCAAGCGTTCTCTCCCATCCAATCTTCTACAGCAACGAATCTTCTACTTTTGTTATGTCTATGGGCTGCGTCCTCTCTGTTTCAAACAAGGACTACGAGCTTCTCGCCCAAATCTAATTTGCCATGTTCAGTGACTCTTTCCCTGCCCAAAAATTGACCCCGACACTTCCCAAAACTTTCAATTAAAATACACTCTTAATTTTCTTCCTGTCTTCCCATCAACCGTTTTTCAACAGCCCTAACTGCACAAAGAATCTTGGCTAGAAACTGAAATTGGAAAATAAGAAAAATCAGTATTTGGGTGACGCTCCTGCTTCATGTGTGCTGAGAATTGTGCTACAAGATTAATGTGAAAGAAAAAACTCTCGAGGGTATCACCTGAACTTGTGCCCTCTTATACTTAGTTGCTATGTTAGCATAATCTTATTGTTTCTTGGCTTTTGGCTTTGTGGATGCAAGATATATTTTAACAGAGTGTTCAGACCTTTTTTTTGTTCAACTTAAACTTAAACTTTCATTTTTCCTTTTCTATTAAAAATGTCAAATGACATTACTGAAAAAATATATTTTAACATATTCATGTCTAGTTTTGTAATAATACAAAACTAAAGCCTAAAATGGAACTGGATCATACTAGAAACTAGCTTTACTTTAATCTCTAGTCATGTGCTATTGGTACCGATGTCAGCATATCTCCATATTTCTTCTTGTATTGTCCCTTAACTCAGGTTAAGGAGGAAAAATAAAAATTTAAGGAGGTCCTGTAATAAATCAATTGCCTTATTAACTTGCATTAAAGCTAAAAACCCTAAGAGGTCTTATAATGAATTAATTGCCTTATTAACTTGCATTAAAGCTAAAAACCCTAAGAACTGTATTTAGAGTAGTAATCACTTTGTTTGCTATCTTATTTCCCTATAGAGGCCTATGTATAGCCGCATTTGATTAATTTGTCAAATCTTTATGTTCTTTGAATGCATATCAAGTCATCAACTATCAACTAACAATGCCTAGGGGTTTCTCCTTATATTTGGAATCCCAATAAAAACACAGTATGTAAGGACATTCTTTGCTGGTGTAAGGGATATTCGATAGGATGTATCGAGATTAAAACTAGACTTGACCAAACCATTTTTCACTTGGATCTAAGCTAGAAAGGTTATGCAAAATAAGTCAGTTGAAGCTCAGTCAATATTATTCAAAACTTAAAATAATCACCAAGAATCAGACCACCATGCTTCAAAAGATTTTAATATTATTTTCATAACTTATTATATTACTATTGTCTTTGTTCCCCTCTGTTTTCTTAACAGATTGCCAAGCCTCTAGAGTTGAGTGCTCTGAACTCTTATACATATGCAGCGATTTATTTCTTGATTGTCTTATACACATTCCTTGTTTATGTATGTTATTATTGCTTAAATGTCATAGAAAATTGAATCACTTATTCTTTACTTTTAGAAAAACCATCACAATTCATCACAATCATGATTTAGTTAGCACATAGCTGCAGTAAAAGCCATTTCATCGTCTCACCATAAGCATGGAATTATGACATCTTCAGATGGGTACCGATGTTGCATAATGCAGGTCAATTGTACAAGTGTCTCTGCAACTTGATAAATGTAATATTTACAATCTCAATGACACCGAAGATGGTGGTGGAAATACTATGCCTTCACTACGGGGTTATAAGTTCCATTTATTGGCCTTTCTGGGTTTGAGCATAGAAGATATTAAGCTTCAGAAAATGTATTTTTTTCCCCGTCAGATTTTTTTTTTGTTAAAATCAGCTGCTACCAGCCACGGATTAAATGGCATATGTATATGAATTCTAACTGATTTTGTTATATAGTTATTTATAATTTCACTGAGCAAGGACAGTGTTTTATTCTAACTAGTCGATACTTTTTCATGTTTTTCATTAGGCAGGGGTTCCTGCTGCATTGCATCTGTTGTTTCTTTGATGGGATTCATGTGTTGTAGAAGTAACACTTTAGTTGATATGATAACCTTCTAATCTATTGTGTGTTTATACATACCTACACATATTATCGTAACTAAGAAACATTATCTTAGGCATCGAAATTAGTTATAGTAATATTTAAATAGTCCCTCTTGTTATTGGAAATGGTTTTGTATATGCGGGTAAAAGATCACATGTGCCACGATGTCTAAATAACATCTTTATTATTGTTTTTTTTACATATTTTCAAATGTTTATATGTTTTACTTTTATGAAGAGATTATCACGATGACAATTGTTCACATGTTACTGTTATGATGTTACTATAGCGAATGTATTGGTCACATGTTTTATCTTAGGAAGGTTCATTTTTTCAGAAATTATAACTAGCACTTGCACCTTTGAAGGGTGCAATGGTTAAGCCGATATTATTATATATATTAAATAATGTCAGAAATGTCATGTTACATTGACCTTCTCTTCACCATTGCATCACCATTGCATCAACCTCCTAAGTAAAAATAACAAACATATGTTGTCACAGGTAGACTTACAAGTGGATTATTTTTAGAAATTCTATGTAAATCCATCATGGTTAAAAGATCTATCATACTTGTACGGGATTTTCTTACGCCATAATAAACGTTAACATTGAAAATTATTTATATCATTGAAATGACTATCTAAAGCACCAATATATGTAAGATTACACTGTATATAAGAACCTTCCAAAATTGAGGGTCTATTTTAAAAACAACTAATAAATAAGATAATAAGACATTATAAAATCATAATTATCTTGAGGGCCAACTTGTTCCCTATCTACCTCCCTATTCCTACCTTTATATTTCTCTTACTCAAACACATAAGTACTCCTTTCTCCCTCCCTATCTCTATCTTATCCTACCCCTCTATTTACCTTTCACCTCTATATCTATATCCCATTTCCTCTATTTCTCTTTTATATGCTCTATTTATCTATCCATCTATCACCTCATATATCTTTATATCATTCTATCTCTTCATCTCGCCCCTCTTCCCTTTATATTTCTCTCCCTCCCATTCCCTTCCTCTTTGTATCTCCCTTCATAACTATTCCCCCCACTCTTCCCTTCGTATTTCTCTCCCTCCCATTCCCTTCCTCTTTGTATCTCCTTTCATAACTATTTCCCACTTGATAGACTTACAAGTGGATTATTTGTAGAAATTCTATGTAAATCCATCGTGGCTAAAACACCTATCGCACTTATGCGGGATTATCTTACGCCATAATAAATGTTAACGTTGACAGTTGTTTCTATCATAGAAATGACTATCTAAAAGCACCAATATATGTGAGATTACACTGTATATAAGAACCTTCCAAAATTGAGGGTCTATTTTAAAAACAACTAATAAATAAGATAATAAGACATTATAAAATCATAATTATCTCAGGGCCAACTTGTTCCCTATCTACCTCCCTAGTCCTACCTTTATATTTTTCTTACTCACACACATAAGTACTCCTTTCTCCCTCCCTATCTCTATCTTATCTTACCCCTCTATTTACCTTTCACCAAGCTCTACCACAAATATAAATATGTTGATAATTTTTTCTTTAACTTGTAAATTTAATCATGTGAATTCTTATGTTCAAATAAAATTGTTCATTATAGAACAAGGTATCACTCACAATTTGTTAAATTAAGGGTTGATTTACTTTCAAAGGTTTAAAGTGACCAGTATTTAAGGTAATCTTCAACAATAAACACAAGTTAAGACTCTTATAATGTTTTACAACCCTAATCTTTCTTTCAAAGATTTAACGTAAAAAAAATTCTAGATATCCTTAAACAATAAATTCAAGTTAAAACTCTAATGATTCTTTCAAAGATTTGAAGTTAAAGTGAAAAGTATTAAACACTACTAAATACAACTTATAACCCTAATCTTGTTTTCAAAGATTAAAACTGAGTACAAGTTAAAAAACCTAATCTTCCATTCAATCACTCCAATATTTAAGATACCCTTCAACAATAAATACAAGTTAAAATCATAATCTTCCATTCAAAGATTTGAAATAACTAATATAATTTCTTTCAATAATAATTTAAAATTATATAAATTAAAACAACTTCTATTCAAAATCACATTTTATAAAATAATCTCCATAAAAGTCTCCACTCATAAATTTATGCATAACTTTATTAGATTATTTACTCTTAAAAAGCCATGTTATTAATTGGTCAATCTAAAAATTTATAAAAGGGAAAGAGAAGCAAATGAAAAAGAAGAGACAAGAGTCTAAATTTTAAAACATTAATTGGGAATGCTCACATGTAAGCAAAATAATAAATAAGGAAGAAATCAGAATAAGATGATGAAGTTTAACAACTACAATCAACCCATAAAGAAGAGTGACAATTAAGGAACTTACCATTTTTCAAAAGAAAACGTCACAATTCTTGCAAGGTTTGCATAAGATAAGGCTAATTTCTTTGCTGGCAATACTAAGATTTACATGAAAATATACGTCTGACAAAATGCATGCTTACATACGGAAAATCATACCATAGCCGATATACTAAGGGTTACCTGAAGGCAACCAAAAATATTACTTGTGATTGACAAGTAAATTGTAACTAAAGCAAAATTGAAAACTATAAAACTTAACCGTTTGAATGCCAAACTGATTTTTACCCTACACTACAAAAGGAAATATAAATGCCGAGTTTTTTCAAATTTCTACATGCAACCACTATTGATGCTAATATAGCAGCCAAACAACAATAATAAGCATACGCGGGGAAGATTCCAACCGATCAATAGAAAAGCTCATAGCCTAAATCAACATTCGAAAATCATAAATGTCTTACTATGAATTACTGGTTTCAAAGAACAACCAAAAATATTATACCAAAATAACCACAAATGGACATTGCATCTACCTTGAAAAGCAACCAACCCTAATAAATGGCCAAACTCTACATAGCCAGGTTATGCACCAACTAGCACAACAAATTCTAACATGGTGATATCTGCTTGAAGCTATATTTAAACAACAAATAAAATGCAAGGTATCCAAGGGAGAAAGAGCCATGCTCATATATTGTCCAAGGCTAAAGATAAAGAAAACAACATGGAGTTGGCCCAAAAGAGGCTACACAGTAGCATTTTCAGTAGAATTTGTTCATCGAAGGAAGCACACAACCATGAAATGCTCAAGACAATAAAAGAGGCTATGCTAATCATTAGAAGGAATCCAAAACATATTACGAAGACAAAACAATGAAGATAAGGAGTAGTATATTGAGCAGCTTCACAAAGAAGAAAACTAAAAAAAAAAATGCCCAAAGAAGGAATGCGAACGATTGAAATAAAACCATCAGAGAGAAGGAGATTGACATTCCAATGGTTCTCTGATAAAAGTCATCTTAAAAATATTGAGTGATAGAGATTCCAATGCTGTTGTGGCTCCATGAACAAAAGAAAATACTCCTGAACTCTTCATCTCCTTGTGTTCTCCATCATTGTGATGTCTTACCAATTGAATTTCTGTAGCATTTGCACTTATTTCTATTACGGGTAGCTGTTCTCAAGCATATCAGTGTTTGGATTACATTTTACATCTTCTCTAAACCATATCACAATTTTGCGGGTTCTTCAACCATGCTTTCTCGCCCTTGGCACATATTGAGGGCATCAAATCAAGACATATCTGCATCTAGGCATCTAGTATCTACTAATGATTTCATGTTTCGGAAGGAAAGAAAATATGTGCCTGAATGATCATACCTTGCAAATATGAGTGGCTCCTGGTACAATGGTGATTTGTTGCAGTAAAGACGTCTTCATATAAGAGTGACCTTGCAATTTGCATAGAATAATTTCTACTTTGCGATAAGAACAATTGAATTGAGAGGGCATGTAAATCCATCATGGTTAAAAGATCTATCATACTTGTACGGGATTTTCTTACGCCATAATAAACGTTAACGTTGAAAATTATTTATATCATAGAAATGACTATCTAAAGCACCAATATATGTAAGATTACACTGTATGTAAGAACCTTCTAAAATTGACGGTCTATTTTAAAAACAACTAATAAATAAGATAATAAGACATTATAAAATCATAATTATCTTGAGGGCGAACTTGTGATGAAACTCTTTCCTTGTGAGTTCTAGTGTATAGTCATTTTAATTATAAAATCATAATTATCTTGAGGGCCAAGGGGAGAACTATGTGATGAAACTCTTCCCTTGTGAGTTCTAGTGTATAGTCCTAGTCATTAGAAAATAAATTGTATGGATGTATTATGCTTACTTGTCTATTTATTATTGATCTTTATGTACCATGTCCACTTGCTTGTTTACTATTTGACTTTATGCATCATGATTACTTGTTAGTTTATAATTGATTATTTTATTATCCCTTGTGTTTCTTTGTGGTTCTTCCTTCCATTTCTTTATATAGGTGATTAAGCTTTGTAAGGGTATATTTTTCAGCTTTTACATTCTTCTTTGAAGATTTACATTGAACTTTATTTGTGCTCAAAAGGAGTTGATTAAGCTTTGTAAGGGTATATTTTTCAGCTTTTGCATTCTTCTTTGAAGATTTACATTGAACTTTATTTGTGCTCAAAAGGAGTTGTATTTGGTCTAAAATTATATATTAATCTATAAAATTGATTTTGTACCATCATAAAAGTTAGCAGACATTAATTTGGAAGCTCAAAGACCCTTTTAGGGCCTATTTTAGTAATCTCCTAGTACATGAATGTGTTTATGCTTGATTTTCCACTTTTTCCTTTTATGTCTATATTTTATAATTTATTTTGCACCCAGATCCTTAGGCCTTTTTTTTGGATTGTGCCCCCTAGGGTATAGGTCAAAGTTGAACTCTCCTGGGATACACCTTGAGGTTGAACAGTACTTGAGGTATTGGTTTCATGGGAACTCGGGCCCATTTTAGGGTTTTTCATATTTCTCACCCAGTGTAGTTGACCCTTTTTGTTTTGAGTCCCCAGTCAGTGTAACAGGATGTCTAATCACTTCATTTAAAGACGAACAATATACACGGATTCCATAAGAAAATAAATTTTACATGCTCAAGCCATAAATTGTGAGCTATCAAGTTCAAGGTGCATTCAAGGAGTTCAAGAAAAGAAAGGATTCATTGAAGGCATTGATTCCATTCAACCAAACATGTATTTCCTTTCATAGATCTATCTTATTTATTTATTGGATATAGTGGAGTTGGCCATCATGGGTGGAGATCTACTCTCATCAATATTGCACAATCATTCAACTATTCAAGAATTTAAGGATACTTACATCGATGATCTATGATTTGGAACTTTTATATCTATCGCATTTGTGAATGAATCAAACATCCTACATTCTACATAAAAGCATTCATACATCTTTCTGGGTAACATATTCAAATCCATCAATGAAGGTTTCACAAGAAAGGTGAATATCTATATTTGTCTTGCTTTTACATACTTTTATCGCAATTTAGGGTTAATTCGTAAATGGGGACTTGACCATGGAAATCCCCTTCCCCCTAAAAAAAGATATTTTTCTTGTGTTTAGCAGTAGATTTACAGGTTTTCAAGTTTTTAGATGAGATTCTGCTGATTTAGGGTTACAGTTTCCATTAGACATTCAAATCTCATATTTTTGGACAGCCCAGGTATAAGTTGACCTGTAGCCAAGTGTGACCTATACCCTCTAAGTCAACCTTTTCCTCAGACCTTTATTTTTTCACAATCATTAGATTTCTGCTTGTAGGTTTTGGATCTAGTGTAGTTTCAGTTTATATTACGGTCTGGTTGTCCATTTTCAGATCTAATCTGGTGACCACTACTAGCTCTCATGGTGAGTCCAATTTCCTCTTTTTCATTTCATGGCACTTACTTTGAGATATCAAATTAGGTCCTCCATGTGCTTTATTGTTACATGTGCTTCTATTTTACATGCATTGTATTTAATAAGTCTACTAGTCGTAGGTCATTTAATCAAATACACACAATTTCGATTGGGATTAATGAATATCAATTAATAAATAATAAAGGGAAATTACAACAAAATTGAAAGATATCATCTAGATATTCACCCTTGCAAGGACTTGAATTTTTCATTAGTACCGCTTCAGCCGTTTGGGCTCTGTTAATCTAATATGGGTTCTCTTGAAGATTATATTTGGGGATTCCTCTTTATATTTCCTAAATATGCATAAAAATACTAGGGTGGTTGAACATTAATACATATAACACTTATAATAACACTCACCGCCCTTCTCTCTCTCCTTTTTTATGGCACACATTGTAACCCTTGTAAAAATTGTAACAGTTTGGAATAATCTGTAATTGAATAATTGAATTGTTATGTAGAGAATAAAAGATGTTGACTTTTGTTTTGAACTTGGTAATTTATCACTAAATATTGATGTTTAGAAATCATGTAGAGTACTTACTCAAGTAATGACATTAGGATACCCTTGAGGATTCAGGATTGTATTAATTGTTTTATTAATTATATTGTTATGTAATAACAAAATATTGGTATGTTTCTTAATCTATATTTATCATAACATAAATTTCTTGGTAAGTGATATATTCATGATCATGGTATTATTTTAGTACTATTTCAAATAAAAAAATTCCTTTTTGCGGCCTAAGTTGATGTCCTCTCGAGTCTTTAACAGTGCATTACAATTGGCGGGTGACACCAAGTTAGTACAATCACTTGAATAATCATCTAAAGTATTAGGGAATATCATGAGATGACATGAACAAGAATTATTTAACCAAGCTAAGTAGAACCTTAAATAAGAACAAATTGGCTAAGTACAGACCAGATGTCCAATAGGAAAACAATGATTACATTGAACAAAAATGTCCTCATAGTTGTAGACACCTAAAATTACCCTCATATAATATAAAAATATTCTATTTATTTAATTATTTTTTAAAAAATCCTATATTAATTAAATATATTTATTATTTAATTAATTAATTCCTTAACCTTCTATTTTATTTTATAAATAAATATTTATTTATTTAGTTATGATACTTTATACTTTCCCTTTCCTACTACTAATTGAATAAATAATTTTATTTATTTATTTAATTTATGATGTTTTCCACTCTCAACCAATCATATCCACTCACATGGATGAACCATAAATTCATAAGCATGTGAAAAATGACACTTGTCACTTCATTTGTATTTTCCACTCTTTATGTCTCCAACATGCCTAGATTTAATACATCTTCTAATGTATTGTGAAAAGTTACTATCTTCTACCTACCACTCAATCTGTTTCTTCCATTTACATTAACTTCTTAATTTCCTTTATTCTTATCTTCTCTCACAGTATTCTTACCTACTCTCTAATATTAATCATTCATTTTTCCTCTATTTAATCCTTACAATTGATGTTCATGAATACATCTTTAAAAGCAATTGCTCCTCTCATTTGAATCCTAGCGACTTAATGAGCTTTTTCATACTTTTGGACTTTTGGTATTGTATTTTTGTTCTCTATAAGATAATATTTTATCATCATTGTCATCTTTCTATCACCATTATCATCTTCATATCTCTATTTTCTTGCATCAAATCAACTATACTTCATTCTGGTGCGACATCAGATGTCTTCTTGTACTTGTGCTAAAAAATCTAAGAAAAAACATTATTCATAAAAGATCTTAAAGGATACAAAGATAATCAAACAAATAATTTCTTAAGTGTGATGGTAATAATTACATTTATTTTATATTTCACATTCGTGAGGAAGTGTTATATAGGTATGTTATTGTATTATTTTGTATATGTAGATCAATGGTGGCCTTTTATTAATTTACAAACATGATTTAAAGGGTCTCTAAAAATGTGCCACGTGGAAAAATCATCATGACAATTATTATAATTATCTTGGCATATTGATCTCTACATCATTACTTTCCTTCTATAAGTGTGGCATGGGAATCACCTATGTCTCATTCAACTTCCTCACCATCGTGAGGGAGTAAATTTCCTAATCCACTCACAATGGCTAGTCCCTTTTCGAACATGCATAAAACTTACATTTTAGACCACATCTTCCTCGGGAGTCATCGTGAATGAAAAATGTGACAATTTATTTGAAGAATGGGCCCCATAATGATTATTTACAGACATGATTGTAGATTAGATAGATGACATGCTGGTGGGAATTTTTTCAATTTTCCTCCCTTAGAATCCTTCATAATCTTCATGGTTCCAACATGTGGCTTTCTCTATAGTGATCAAACTTTTAAAGGAAAAATAATTGAGGAAAAAGGCCTATAGACTTGGCAAGAATAGTTCCATTTTGGAATGCGCTACCCCAACTTCGTTGAGTCATAACATTTTTCTTGTTTCTTGAATTTTATAATAAAATACATTGTTGGAAAGTTCTTCAAGAGATCTAAATTCATTCCATTAATACCCTACCTTTATCAACTAGTGTTAAGTAATAAATGATAGTTTCAATCCCAAATTCAACTATGAAGGCCTTTGAAGTTGCATTGAAGTTTCACATTTATGAAACATAGAAAATACGAAAGAAAATAGATTTAAAAAATAAATAAAAATTCATTTCTTCTCAATCTATCACTTCTTCATTGCCTCTGATCACCTCTAGACTTCTCTAGATGAAGTTTGTGGTAGATAAAATATTTATAATTAATAAACATTATTAAGTGATATCTTCGAGATGTTCACCAAGATGTACATAATACATAGATTCAAGGAATACAAAAGAAAATATCCAAGAGGGAGCACGAAGTAGCCAAAAATCTCAAATAGTATTCTTTAGATAGAATGTTTACAGATTTGGGACAATCTATTGAGTTAACTTTGAAATACATCCTTGCACATGATATTTTTATACTAGTTTAGGTAAGAGTGTTGAACCTTAAGGTTAAAACCACATGGTGTAACGATAAAAACTATTGTGATTATCATAGACATAAAGGATGTAAAATCACAATTTAATGTCTAAAAATCTTATCCAAGAGGTCATTAATAATCTTAACATTGAAATTAATGATGATCCAAATAGTTTACCTAAAGATAAACTAGATATTGTTCCTAGCATGATCCAAGTCATACAATTATGTCTAGCAATGACCCACAAGAAGCCTTCATCCCTCCGACCTTTTCTTTAATTCATAAATATTTCTAACAATAGTCTGCACCATCTCCCACATATCATAGATCTAATGATGGCATATTTCATATTGAATCTCAAGTGATATGTACAATAAGAATCCAAGTTCATATGAGTCCTAATAGAATTGCCTCTAAGGCTTCACAAATTCTAGATCATAAGCCTTAATATACTTAAATTTCAATAATACCTACCATTGAAAGTCCCATTCAAAATTATACTCATCATGTAAAGTTTTAGAATCCTTCAAATAATCCCCCATGCATATAAAATACTTATACCATCCTTAGAAGTTGCTCCATGTTAGGAGCATAGTCTAAAGTATAAAGAAACAAATTCTACAACAAATCAAGATCAAGATACCAAAATTTTTCAAACCCATAAAAATTTTGACCAAAATCGCATCTCCTTATAATTTTATGATGATCCCCTCATACCTTTTTATTTCTTCTAAGACGATCACATTCCATCTCAAGAAAAAAGTACCCTTCCAAGTCCGATTTCTAATTAAATTGCTAACCAAGATCATGATATCCCGTCCACTCCATCTAATGATCCTTTTCCATGTAAAGGTTAAAGAATCCCTCCATCTCATTTTAATTATTCTCATGACCACCCTCATGATCATAATCCTCCTCAAGATTCCATCACACCTATCCAATCTAATAACATGTCACTTATTTATCAAATGGGTTCCTTGACTTTCATTTGGTCTAGTCTAATTCTTGAT
Organism: Thuja plicata; assembly: GCA_018584345.1. Classification (NCBI taxonomy): domain Eukaryota; kingdom Viridiplantae; phylum Streptophyta; class Pinopsida; order Cupressales; family Cupressaceae; genus Thuja; species Thuja plicata. The sequence goes on from MU224301.1 coordinate 4,595,492, forward strand.
CATATCATTCCTTACATACCTTTTCCATCTTAAAATAGACTCACAACAAGATTCAAAAGTAACTATGTTCTGTGGAAAAAGGTTCTTCAAAAGCATGTACTAACAAGGATAAGGGTTAGGCATCCATGAATAAGCTATCCTAGAGCCAATTTATATAATACCAAATCCTAATTATCATGGTCTTGGATACATATCTTACTCTCAATATGGTGATATCATTCATTTATTGTTCATTTATATGTCTAAATACATACATACACCATTGTTTTTTTTCAAAATCTATCTTAGGTTCATACATCATATTACATAAGCCTTAATCACTTTCATCTATCTTAGGTCCTGATATCCCTCCTTCAACTTACCTTAGAATAAATAAATATCATTAAAGGAACACATCATTCAGAATATTCCATCCATCTGCTTACATAAACTCATCCAAAAAATCCCTTTATCATTCTTAATCACCCATGAATCCCAATTTTTTGGAGATTAATTTTGATTCCAAGCATAAAATTAATAAATCTAAAAATTTGTATGCTTCCAAATATAGAGATGTAACATTTGAAAAACATTTAAAACTTTTAAAAAAAAAATGCCACAAGACCCATTAATCTTAAAGAAAGATAAAAAACAATGTTGGCTCCCAAGTCTCTCATTAAAAGGATGTATTCCAAAGAATAAAAAAGAGAAGGAAATTAAATTTTTTTTGGATTCCCATGTGTCTCATAGAAATATTGCATGCTATATGTAACATCCCGCCAGGGAACCCAGGAGAATTTAACCTAAACATGCAACTAAGTTAATATGATAATTTTTTAAAAATGTTTACAAACAATAATGGGGTATGTGCAAGATCATGAAGGGCCAAACTATGCCCTTAGGTGGCAATGACAAATCAGCAAATCATGGTTAGTCAACTTGACATAAAAATTTGAACTAGCTATCAACCTAATATCAAAAAGTTGTAAGAATAGAATCTGTAGGAAATTGAATGTAGTTTCTAAACTACTAGTCCTTTTTCTAAAAAAAATAAAATTAATATGATTGGTGAAAAGTATAGATTTCAATGCAACAGTGAAAAATTTTAGGAAAAAAATAAGAAGTAGGTGTATGCCTGACAACCTTAATCATAATCAAATGATAATATTTTTTTATAAGATTATATATATATATATATATATATATATATAGTAGACTCATGCCTGGATGTGACGCATATTTTTTTATAATTTTATTCCAAAAAAATAATTAATTTTTAATTTTTTGCTACAATGTTTTTAGATTAAAAAAAATACCGCATCTGACCACCTTAACACATTGAAAACTTTACAAAATTCAAAAAACAAATTCCCTTATAGTAGGCGAAGCATAGAATGTGACCCATTTTTCGGATTTCAAAAATGTTATACCATTTGAAAGTTATAGCCGTTTTTAAATCAGTATATAAATCAGTACTTTAGAGGTAACTCAATTAGGAAATAACTAATATTTACTTACTGAATTTAAAATTTGATAGCAATTATATCGATAGAAAGCTTACAATCTCCATAAGATACCCTTTTCGTTTCATCAAATTCAGGTGAAAAAAATTCGTCAGCTACATGGTCGAAGCGTGGAACTCAGAGAAACAGAGGAAAAACATGCTTTTGTGACATTTGTAGAGTTGACCATGTAAGTTTTGTGTACAATGCAATACTGAGCCTAATCGGGTACCCGATATTTTTGGGTACTCGAAAAGGCTAGCAGAATTTTGATTTTTAAATTTTCCCTCCCCTTTCTCCCTCCCATTTCTCAATCCTTCATATGATATATATTATATATAAATAATTATATATTAGATTATAAATTATATATATTAAATATTATATAATTTACATTTTACATTAAATATTATATAATGTATATTAATATTAAATGTTACATTATAAATAATATATTTTATATTATTTTATACATTATATATTAATATGTATTTTACAATATATCACATAATATCTTCATAATAAATTGTATATATATATATATATATATATATATATATATATACACACACACANCATAATAAATTGTATATATATATATATATATATATATATATATATAGACACACACACACACACACACATATATATATACACACACACAGATATATATGTGTGTGTGTGTGTGTGTGTGTCTATACATATATAGCTATATATATACATATATAGTAAAAATATATATTCAATATGATATGTATTATATATTATATATAAAATACTATTGTATATATAATAAAATAAAGTATAGTATATATATTATATAGGACATTAATATATATGTTAATTACACCAGTATAAGGCATCCAAAAGGTTTTCAACGGGATCATAGAGGGTTCCTAGGGGTCCTAACGCATGAGAAAGTGCACTAGGACCCCTAAGGTCCCTTTGTAACCCCTAGGCTAACATTAGAACACTCAAGTGTGCCACAAGAGGTTGTACGACCCCTTGGGGCCAACTTTAGTGTTGAAATGTGTCAAAAGGGGTCATGGGGACTTCCTAGGGGTCCTAACGCATAAAAAGGTGAACTAGGACTGCTTAGGTCCCTCTGTGATCCCCGAGGACACAATTGAGAGCTCCAATGTGTTCTTAGGGGTCACATAGGGACCTAAGGGATCCTAATACACCTTATCACATGTTAGGACCCCTAGGAACTACCCATGACCCCTTTCGACACATTGGAACACCCAAGTGTGTCCCAATAGGTCGTAGGAACCCTTGGGGCACACTCAAGTGTTCCAATGTGTCAAGAGGGGTCATGGGGACTTCCTAGGGGTCCTAGCACACCTTATCACACATAAGGACCCGTAGGAAGTCTCCATGACCCCCTTCGACACATCAGAACAATCAAACGTGTCCCAAGGGGTCCTACAATGCCTTAGGACACAATTGAGTGTTCCAATGTGTTGAAACTGGTCATGGGGATTTCCTAGGGGTCCTAGTATGCCTTATCACACATTAGGAACCCTAGGAAATCCCTCAAACCCCTTTCGACACAATTAAACACTCAAGTGTGTCCAAGGTAGTCATAGGAACCCTTGGGAGACAATTGAGTGTTCCAATGTGTTCTCGGGGGTGACAGAGGGACCTAAGGGGTCCTAGTACACTTTATCATTCGTTAGAACCCCTAAGAAGTCCCCATGACCCCTTTCGACACATTGGAACAATCAAGTGTATCCGGAAGGGTCATATGACCTCTTGGGACACACATGACCTTTCCAATGTGTCAAAAGGGGTCATGGGGACTTGCTAGGGGTTATAGTACACCTTATCACATGTTACGACCCCTAGGACATCCTCATTACCCCTTTTGACACATTTCAAAACTCAAGTGTGTCCCAAGAGGTTGTAGGACCTTTTGGGACACACTTGAGTGTTGAAATGTATCAAAAGGGGTAATGGGGACTTCCTAGGGGTTCTAGTACACCTTATCACACGTTAGGACCCCTAAGAATTCCCCATGACCCCTTTTGAAACATTAGAACAATCAAGTGTGTCCTAAAGGGTCCTACAACCACTTTAAACACACTTGAGAGCTCCAATGAGTTGAAAGAGGTCATGGGGACTTCCTAGGGGTCATAGTACACCTTATAACGCATTAGGACCCCTAGAAAATCCCCATGACCTGTTTCAACAGATTGAACCAATCAAGTGTGTCCCAAGGGGTCCTACAACCTCCTAGGACACACTTGAGCATTCCAATGTGTTGAAAGGGGTCATGGGGACTTCCTAGGGGTCCTGGTATGCTTTATCACGTGTTTAGACCCCTAGGAAGTCCCCATGACCCCTTTCAACACATTTCAACACTCAAGTGTGTCCCAAGAGGTCATAGGACCTCTTGAAAAAAATTTGACCTTTCCAATTTGTTGAAAGGGGTGATGGGGACTTCCTAGGGGTCCTAGTATACCTTATCACATGTTAGGACCCCTAGCATGTCCCCATGATGCCTTTTAACACATTGGAATACTCAAGTGTGTCCTAAGCGGTTGTAGGACCGCTTGGGACCCAATTGAGTATTCTAATGTGTTCTCAGGAGTCAGAGAGGTACCTAAGGGGTCCTAATACACTTTTTCATGTGTTAGGAACCCTAGGAAGTCCCCATGACCCCTTCGATACATTAGAACAATAAAGTGTGTTGCAAGGGTTTGTATGACTTGTTGGAACACATTTGAGCATTCCAATCTATCGAAAGGGGTTATGAGGACTTCCTAGGGGTCCTAGTAAACCTTATCATGCATTAGGACCACTAGGAAGTCCCTATGATCCTTCTCGACACATTAGAACACTCAAGTATCTGTGAAGCAGTCATAGGATGCCTTAGGACACAATTGAGTGTTCCAATGTGTTCTCAGGGGTAACGGAGGGCTCGAAGGGGTCCTAGTACACTTTATCACGCGTTAAGAACCCTAGAAAGTCCCCATGACCCCTTTCAACACATTGGAATAATCAGGTGTGTCCCAAAGGTTCCTACGCTCTCTTGGGACACACTTGAGCATTCCACTATGTTGAAAGGGGTCATGGCAACTTCCTAAGGGTCCTAGTATACCTTATCACGCATTAGGACCCCTAGGAAGTCTTCAAGACCCCTTTCGACACATTTCAACACTCTAATGTGTCCCAAGAGGTTGTAAGACCCTTTGGGACACACTTGAGTGTTCCAATGTGTTGAAGGGGGTCATAAGGAATTCCTAGGGGTCCTAGTATATTTTATCACGTGTTAATACCCCTAGGAAATCCCCATGACGCCTTTAAACACATTAGAACAATCAAGTGTATCCCAAAGGGTCCTACAACCTCTTCGAACTCATTTGAGAGTTCCAATGTGTCTAAAGGAGTCATGGGACTTCTTAGGGGTCCTAGAATGCCTTATAACATTTTTGAACTCCTAGGAAGTCCCCATGACCCCTTTCGACACATTTCATCACTCAAGTGTGTCCCAAGAGGTCGTAGGACCTCTGGAACAAACTTGATTGTTCCAATGTGTCAAATGGGGTCATTGGGACTTCCTACGGGTCCTAATACACCTTATTACATGTTAGGATCCCTAAGAAGTCCCTATTACCCCTTTTGACACATTGGAACACTCAAGTGTGTCCCAAGCAGTCATAGCATCCCTTGGCACACAATTGAGTGTTTAAATGTGTTCTCAACGATCACAGAGGGACCTAAGGGTTCTAGTACACTATAATGCATTAGGACCCCTAGGAAGTCCCCATGACCTATTTGGACACATTAGAATAGTCAAGTGTGTCCCAAGGGGTCCTACGACCTCTTGTAATACACTTGATCATTACAATGTGTCGAAAGGGGTCATGGGGGCTTCCTAGGGGTCCTAGTACACCTTATCATGTGTTAAGACCCCTAGGAAGTCCCTATGACCCCATTCAACACATTGGAAAACTCAAGTGTGTCCAAAGAGATTGTAGGACCCCTTGGGACACAATTGAGTGTTCCAATGTGTTCTCAGCGGTCACATAGGGACTAAAGGGGTCCTAGTACACTTTATCACATGTTAGGACCCGTATAAAATATCCATGACCCCTTTCGACACATTGGAACAATAAAGTGTGTCCCAAAGGGTCCTACGACCTCTTGGGACACACTTGAGCATTCCAATGTGTTGAAAGGGGTCATGGGGACTACCTACGGTTCCTAATATGCCTTATCACACATTAGGATCTCTAAGAAGTCCCCATAACCCCTTTCAACACAATTAAAAACTCAAGTGTGTCCCAAGTGGTTATAGGACCCCTTGGGACACACTTGAGTGTTCCAATGTGTTGAAAGGGGCCTTGGGGACATCCTAGGGGTCCTATTATACCTTATCATGTGTTAGGAACCCTAGGGAGGAATCATGACCCCTTCTGACATATTGGAACAATAAAGTGTGTCCCAAAGGATCCTACGACCTCTACGAACACACATGAGAGTTCCAATATGTTGAAAGGGGTCATCGAGACTTCCTAGGGGTCATAGTATGCCTTATCATAGTTTAGGACCCCTAGGAAGTCCCCATGACCCCTTTCAACACATTTTAACAATCAAGTGTGTCCCAA
>MU224301.1:4601682-4618709 GCA_018584345.1 Thuja plicata
AGTACACCTTATCATGCTTTAGGACCCCTACGAAGTCCCCATGACCCTTTCAACTCATTGTACCAATCAAGTGTGTCCCAAGGGGTCCTACAAACTCTTGGCACACACTTGAGTGTTCCAATGTGTTGAAAGGGGTCATGGGGACTTCCTAGGGGTCCTAGCACACCTTATCACGTGTTTGGACCCCTAAGAAGTCCCATTGAACCCTTTCAAAAAATTTTAATAGTCAAGTGTGTCCCAAGAGGCCTAGGACCTCTTGGGACAAATTTGAGTGTTCCAATGTGTCAAAAGTGATCATGGGGACTTCCTAGGGGTCCTAGTACACCCTATAATGCGTTACGACCCCTAGGAAGTCCCTATGACCACTTTTGACACATTGAAACACTCAAGTGTAGTCCAAGAAGTTGTAGGACCCCTTGGGACACAATTGACTGCTACAATGTGTTCTCAGGGTCACAAAGGGACTAAAGGGGTCCTAGTACACATTATCACATGTTAGGATTGCTATAAAGTTCTGATGACCCCATTCAACACATTGGAACAATAAAGTGTGTCCCAAAGGGTCCTACGACCTCTTGGGACACACTTGAGTGTTTCAATGTGTCGAAAGGGGTCATGGGGACTTCCTAGGGGTCCTAGTATGCCTTACCACGTGTTAGGAGCCCTAGAAAGTCCCCATGACCCCTTTCAACACATTTCAACACTCACGTGTGTCCCAAAGGGTCTGAGGACCCCTTGGAACACACTTGAGAATTCAAATGTGTTTAAAGGGGTCATGGGGACTTCCTAGGGGTCCTAGTATGCCTTATTATGCATTTGGACCCCTCAGAAATCCCCATGACCCCTTTCGACACATTTCAACACTCAAGTGTGTCCCAAGGGCTCCTACGACCTCTTGAGACACTTGAGAGTTCCAATGTGTTGAAAGGGGTCATGGGTACTTTCTAGGGGTCCTAGTACACCTTATCAAAGGTTAGGACCCCTAGGAAGTCGCCATGACCCCTTTCAACACATTGGAACAATCAAGTGTGTCCCAAGGGGTCCTACAACCTCTTTGGACACACTTGAGCATTCCAATGTGTCAAAAGGTATCATGAGGACTTTCTAGGAGTCTTAGTACACCTTATCACATGTTAGGACCCCTAGGAAGTCCCTGTAATGCCTTTCAACAAATTGGAACACTCAAGTGTGTCCCAAGCAGTCGTAGGACCCTTTGGGACACAATTTTCTATTCAAATGTGTTCTCCTGGGTCACAAAAGGACCTAAGGGGTCCTAGTACACTTTATCATGCATTAGAACCCCTAGGAAGTCTCCGTGACCCCTTTCAACACATTAGAACAATTAAGTGTGTCCCAAAGGGACCTATGACCTCATGGGACACACTTGAGTGTTCCAATGTATCAAAAGTGGTCATAGGGACTTTCTAGGGGTCCTAGTATGCCTTAACACGTGTTAGGACATCTAGGAAGTTCCCATGATATCTTTCAACACATTTCAACACTCACATGTGTTCCAAGAGGTCGTAGGACCCCTTGGGATACACTTGAGTGTTCCAATATGTCGAAAGGGTTCATGGGGACTTCCTAGGGGACTTAGTATGCCTTATCACATGTTAGGACCCATAGGAAGTCTCTATGATAGCTTTCAACATATTGGAACACTCAAGTGTGTCCTAAGAGGTTGTAGGCCCCCTTGGGACACACTTGAGTGTTCCAATGTATCGAAAGGGGTCATTGGGACTTTCTAGGGGTCCTAGTATGCCTTAAGGGGTCCTAGTAATCTTTATCACATATTAGGACCCCCAGGAAGTCCCCATGACTCCTTTTGACACATTGGAGCACTCAAGTGTGTCCCAAGAGGTCGTAGGACCCCTCAGGAGACATTTGAGTGTTCCAATGTCTCAAAATGTATCATGGGGACTTCCTAGGGATCCTAATATGCATTATCACATGTTATACCCCTAGGAAGTCTCCATGACCCCTTTCAACACATTGGAACACTCAAGTGTGTCCTAAGAGGTCGTAGGACCCCTTGAGACACACTTGAGTGTTCCAATGTGTCAAAAGGGGTCATGGGGACTTCCTAGGGATCCTAGTACACCTTATCACACATTAGGAGCCCTAGGAAGTTCCTATGACCCCTTTCAACACATTGGAACACTCAAGTGTGTCCTAACCGGTATTAGGACCTCTCAAAACACAATTGAGCATTCCAATGTGTTCTTGGGAGTCACTAAGGGACCTAAGCAGTCCTAGTACACCTTATCACGCATTAGGACCCCTAAGAAGTCCCCATGACCCCTTTCAACACATTGAAACAACCAAGTGTGTTCCAAGGGTTCCTATGACCTCTTGGGCCACACTTGAGAGTTATAATGTGTGGAAAGGGGTCATGGGGACTTCCTAGGGGTCCTAGTACACGTGTTCATATATTAGGACCCCTAGGAAGTCCCCATGACCCTTTTTAACACATCGAAATAATCAAATGTGTCCCAAGGGGTCCTACAACCTCTTGGGACAGACTTTAGCATTCAAATGTGTCAAAAGGGGTCATGAGGACTTCCTAGGGGTCCTAGTACACTTTATCATGTGTTAGTATCCCTAAGAAGTCACCATGACCCCTTTCGACACATTAGAACACTCATGTGTGTCCTAAGAGGTCATAGGATCCCTTGGGACACACTTGAGTATTCCAATGTGTTGAAAGGGGTCATGACAACCTCCAAGGGGTCCTAGTACACCTTATCATCTGTTAGGACCTCTTGGAAGTCCCCATAACCCCTTATCATGCTTAAGCCGGTTTTATTAACTATATATTAATATGTCCTATATTTAATATATAATATATAATACATATTAAATTTCAAATATATATATTTTACTATATATATTATATAATACATAATTTACATATTAATTTATATAAAATATTAATATATAATATGTATATTAATATATATTTCAAATTTATATATTTTTTACTATATGTAATTATATAATACATATTAATATCTATAAAATATATTAATATAAAATAATATAATATAAATTATGTATTAATATGTAATTATATATATATATATATAATACATATTAAAATATATAAAATATTATATATAATACATAATATAATTTATATAATAAAATATTAAAATATATGTAAACCTATTAAACCTATTAAACTTATTAAAATATAAGTAAATATATTAAAATATATTTACACATTAAACCTCCTTTTATATGTAAACGTTGAATTATTTCATTTAGTCGCACCTTTTTTCGGGTACCTAAAAATATAAAGTACCCAATAAAATCAGGTACCTGATTATAGACAGGTGTAACTTTCAACAAAATATTCCTTGCCCCCAAAGACTAGAGAATCACAGAATTTCAAACTTTTTCACGAGTATCAGACGTGTTGCAGAAAAAAAAAAGTTATTTGGGGCCCATTTTTTGAAAGTTAGTTAATTTAAGTTGTTTTTTGTCAACTTGTGGTCTCACGATGGAAGCAGTAGTCGTTGAAAGTATAAACGAAAGAGGAAGGTGACGGATGACGAAATTCAAGCATATAAGGAAAAAGATAGGGAAAATCACCCAAGAAAGAGAAAAGGTATGTTAAACACTAATCAAGGTGACCCCATAAATGTAGTTGCAAGTGAAGATGATGTTAAATTTGAAGATAATATGGAAATTAATTTTGTGAATAACAATGTATGGAGTGAAGATGAAAATGTAGAGATGGAGAATGAAAATGTAGATTCGGGGAATGAAATCATAGACTTGGGGAATGACAATGAATAGAATGAAGATGAAAATGTACAAATGGAGATTGAAAATGTAGACTTGGGGAATGAAAATTTTGCACAAGAACCACATGAACGTTACACATCTCCAAATTATATGTGAAATTCAGTCCCTTGCAATAAAGATAATCAAACTTCAAATTTGGGGCTTTCAAGAACACCAAAGTGGTTAATTCAAATTGAGGAGAGCATTATGAATAATTGGGAAGGAAAGAGATCACATAGAACCATGAGGTTGTGGGCTTCAAGAGTTTATGACCAATTTTTTGGAAACAAGACATTGGTTGAGAAATGTCAATTTTTTGTGCAGTTGTTAAAGATGCAAAAGATGAGACCTGTACTTGTGAAATTGAAGATTCATGTGACCAAGAAAATTTAGAGAAATGTCATTGTTGTGAAGAATCTTTTCAATTCTCTCAATAGCATTGGGAAGACTAGCAGAGAAAAAGACGAGAGTTTATTAGAGGGTTATTACAACCTCCTTAGTAAGTCATCAGTTGAGAAAGGATCGTTTGATTAGACAAACTTGTGTTGACTTCAATATAGACCGTAAAAATTTGGATAGAGCACTTCCAAGAAGAGAAAGATTTGATGATCTGCTTCAAATTGATACATGGGCTTATGTTGGGAGACTTCCACATTTTGATAAGAAGATAACAGATGTTGTCAAGGATGAAATTAAACAATTTTGGCATGCTAACTCAAGAGTGTCACCAAATGTGAAGGATGTCTTGAAGTTGAGAGTTCGAAATTGAGACCACACTCCACATCATAAACATTATGTGGAGGTAAGTCAAACAATGTTGTATAAAAAAATTTGTGAGACACATCCAACATTGAAAATATCAGAAAGGTCTTTTGAATCCGTGAAGCCATTTTATTGTGTACCCCTTACGATTCAGAATACATGTTGTTGAAAATATCATGTTGAGTTTTGAATGCATCATTAACTATTATGGTTCAATCATTCTACTTTGCATACTAATGAAATGCTAGAGGATTGTGGTGCAAGTGGTCTTCCCAAATCATCAAGAGACTTGCTAGATCAATTTTTATGTCGTATAGATGATGGTTGTTTATTTTATAAAAATGATTTCTTAAATGCCAAGTAGTTAGAATGTGGTGGCTTGTCCAAGTTTAGGACATGTTTTTATGAGGGTTTGGAACACAAATTTGGAAAGAAACTCATCCAAAAAAAGGTATATGAAATAGTAAAATATACATTGAAGAGTGGAGATGAAGACTCTAGATGTGAGTTAGTTGCAAAAGAATACAATGTTGCTGATTTTATTTCAGATTTCAAGACAAGTCTTTTTTACAAGTATGCTAGGCATAGTCATAGGTCTCAATGGTTGGATGAAAAATTCAGGAAGTGTAAGGACACTTTCCCCATTGGAGCTATTATATCCATTGTAGACTTTGTGGAGAACTATACATTGCAGCCCTAAAATGAGACTCAAGCTCAATATTACAATTCTATTTAGGTTGCTATTTTTGTACACATCACATATAGACATTCCCCTGATAGCACAAAATATGAGCGAAAGATAATCAGAGAGTACCATTTTTATATGAGAGATGATAGGTCTCACTCTCATGAGTTTATCCAACATCATTTCTAGAACTATTTTGACTTCTTGCAAGAAAATGATATTGCTATGGATAGGTATCACATTTGGTCAGATAATTGCATTAGTCAATTTAAGAATGATAGATTGTTTTATTGGTTGTGTAGAATGCATGTGGAGTGATTTTTACCTCATATCTGGAGTTTTTTTTAGTCAGGTCATGGGAAAGGGGAGCATGATGGAGCAGGTATGTGTATGAAGAGAGCACTAGTTAAGGAGCAATTGAGGATTTCAAGTCTTGTACCTCTTGATGCTCTTTCTATTTTTTATTAGTGTACTTTAGCATTATTACAGGGAGGCATATTTATTCTACAGTGTAGATTATTTTGGTTGGTTGAGGAGGGAACTATAGGGGATAGATTGGATTGTCAAATAGTGAGAGACTCTTCAAAAATGTATTCATTATGAACCTCTGATAGTAGTACATGGACCATTTGGACACGAGAGTTGGCTTGTTTTTTCCCCATGTGTTTTTAGTATGATTGGGATCATTGTGAGTCAAGTGAGTGGGTGGATACATGGGTTCCATAGTATCTAACTCCTTTATCTTTGACATTGTCTATAAGAAATGATGAAATGGACAATTTAGCTGAGTATGACCATCTTTCAGATCTTCTACAGCGAGGAGATGTTTTTGCATTGGTTGCACCGCAGGGGAATGATGAGAGGTCAGATTATTGGTTAGAGCATTATGTACAAGGTAAACATAAGCTTTTACAACCGATGATAGATGGTGATGGGTTCACATATCCTACTAGTTCATTTGTTGTTGCAGGAACATGGTTGTGAATATACATGGTTAGAAAGAATGGAATTCCTGCATTTGAAGACTATGAGAAGAACAAAACTATTCTCATGTATTCACACCTTGTTATAGCAACAAATGTCAAGTTGTCAAACCATCAAGGAAAACCAAAGAAAAAATAACTTTGGACTAGTTGTACTGTTGATCATGAAGCACTATTGGAGACCCTAAAGCAAAGAGATGACCCTTCAGGAATACTTGACTAGGTAATAAGTTAACTCAGTGCAAGGTTTTCTAAGTTTGTTAAGCTTAAATTCAATACATTAATTTCAACTCTCTTAAATTCTCTTTTGAGTCAATAAACATGGTTTTGTATGTGGATTGTAACTTGTACAGCAACACCTATGAAGACACCTAGGGTCATCATGGATCCAATCAGAGATAAAATGAAAAAAGAATCCTTAATGGTTAATTGAGATATTTTGAATCCTATAATGGCAATTTGTAACAATCAAATTGATTTAAAAGTTAAATTTCCTAGAATTCTTGATAAGGACTTAAGACCAAAATCATGTATGGGTGGAAAATAGTGCCAACAAGGGATCTAAGTATAGATTTTCTTAGAAATAGGCAATGAAAACTCATAATTTTTTATTACTTACTTATGTCACTTACATGGTTTGAATTTTCACAAGTTTGATTATTGTTTCTAATGCTTTAAGGATATTATTTTCATCAATAGGTGTTGACTAGTCTTTGAAATTCATAGATTATGCACTTGTAACCTTTCAAGACAAGTTGTTTGGAGTTTGTTACATTTCAAGACAAGTTGTTTGGAGTTTGTTAGGACCCTAAGAAGTCTTTTAGTTAGCCTTGAGTCATTTTTAAGTCATTTGACCTCTAGGAGAAAGTGGAATCCCTTGGGTACATGGTGAGAACTTAGGATTGTTTTAGAAAGGTGTAGAGTCTTATTGTCCAATTTGTGGAGTTCTCCAAGCCTTTGCATCATAACTTGTGGTGAGGGTCACTTGAAAGTAGCTCTGTAGTGTATCTTTCAAACCATTCATCCTTGCATTGAAGCATCTTCTCCATAGGATCCGCTTGGCCAGGTAAACTCTAGTGACAACCCCATTCCACCCACAGAGTCACTAGAACGCTCGCGACCACACTTGACCCAAGTGTCTCCAAGGTGCTATAATAATGATTGGGTGGTAATTTTTGAAGACTTATATCTTGGATCTTGTGAGATGTATCAGAAAAATGTCAGGGGATATGAGATTGTGTTTCTGAGGTATAGAACAACCTCTCTCAATTTTGGGAAATTTGACTTTGTTTGCATTTAGCAAGCCAATCTCAGTCGATGCCAAAACTTGTAGTGAGGGTTAGTTGAAAGTAGCTCCATAATGTATCTTTCAAACCGTTCATCCTGGCATCAATGCGTATGCTCCATTGGCTCCATTTGGCCAGGTAAACACTAGTGACAACCCCATTCCACCCATAGAGTCACTGGAATGCTCGCGACCACGCTTGACCCAAGTGTCCCCAAGGTGCACTAAGCACGATTGGGAAGAAATCTTCCAAGGCTTGTATCTTGAACCTTGTGACAGGTATCGAAAAACCATTATGGGGTATGTAATAGTGTTTTTGAGGTCTAAAAAAACCTCTCTCATTTTTGAATGATTCGACTTTGTTTACATTTGGCAAGGCAATCTCAGTCGATGCCAAAACTTGTCATTGAACCATCTACTCTGTACACCCTAGTTGGCTAGGTAAATAATAGTGACAACTCCATTCCACCTATGAAGTCACTAGAACGCTTATGACTAGGCTCGACCCAAGTGTCCCCAAGGTGCACTAAGCACGATTGGGAAATGATATTCCAAGGCTCGTATCTTAGACCTCGTGAGAGGTATAAACAAACCGTTAGGGGATACATGATCATTTTTTTGAGGTCTAGAACAACCTCTCTCTATTTTGGGAGATTCAACTTCATTTGCATTTGGCAAGGTAATCTCAGTCGATGCCAAAACTTGCAGTGAGGGTTAGTTAAAAGTAGCTCCATAATTTATTTTTCAAACCATCCATCCTAGCATCAAACCATCTACTCCATCAGCTCTAGTTAGTCAGGTAAATTCTAGTGGCAACCCCATTCCACCTACAGGGTCATAGGAATGCTCGCGACCATGCTCGACGAAAGTGTCCCGAAGGTACACTAAGCATGATTGGGCAGCGATCTTCCATGGCTCATATCTCAAACCTCAGTAGAGGTATTTCAAAACTGTCAAGGGCTACAAGATCATGTTTCTGATTTCTATAACAACTTCTCTCAGTTTTGGGTGATTCAACTTCATTTTTATTTGGTAAGGCAATCTCAGTTGATGCCAAAACTTACAGTAAGAGTTAGTTGAAAGTAGCTTCATAGTGTGTATTTCAAATCATCCATCCCAACATCAAACCATCTACTCCATTAGCTCCAGTTTTGTGGCTAAACAATAGTGACAACCCCATTCCACCCACAGAGTCACTGGAACACTCGCAACCATGATCGACCTAAGTGTCCCCAAGGTGCACTAAGCGCGATTGGGTAGCGATCTTCCAAGGCTCGTATCTCAGACCTCGTGAGAGGTATTGACAAACTGTTAAGGGATATGGGATCATGTTTTCAAGATCTACAACAACCCCTCTCAGTTTTGGGAAATTTGACTCTATTTGCATTTGGAAAGGCAATCTCATTGGATGCCAAAACTTGCAATGAGGGTCAGTTGAAATGTACCTCCATAGTTTATCTTTCAAACCATCCATTGTGGAATCAAACTATCTTCTCCACTGGCTTTGGTTGTCCAGTTAAATGCCAGTGACAACTCCATTCCACCCATAGAGTCACTGGAACCCTCGTGACCACGCTCGACCCAAGTGTCCCCAAGGTGCACTAAGCACAATTAGGCAGTGCTCTTCCAAGGATCGTATCTCAGACCTCATGAGAGATATTTATAAGATGTTAGGGGATACAAGATTTTGTTTTTAAGGTATACAACAACCTCTCTCAATTTTGGGTGATTCAACTTCATTTGTATTTGGCAAGGCAATCTTAGTCGATGCCAAAACTTGTAGTGAGGGTCAGTTGAAAGTAGCTCTATAGTGTATCTTTCAAACTATCCATCCTTGCATCAAACTATCTAATCCATCAAATCTAGTTGGTTGGGTAAATGCCAGTGAAAAATCCATTTCACCCATGGAGTCACTGGAACGCTCACAACCATGCTCAACCCAAGTGTCCACAAGGTGCACTAAGCACGATTAGGAAGCGATCTTCCAAGGCTCGTATTTTAGACTTCATGAGAGGTATTGAAAAAATGTTAGGGGCTACAGGATCATGTTTCTTAGGTCTACATCCTCTCCTAGTTTTAGGTGATTCAACTTCATTTGCGTTTGGGAAGGCAATCTGATTCGTTGACAAAACTTGCAGTGAGGGTTAGTTGAAAGTAGCTCTGTAGTGTATCTTTCTTGGCATCAAAATTTTTGTTACATTGGCTCCAGTTGTCTGGGTAAACATCAGTGACAAAACCATTCCACCCACGGAGTCACTGGAATGCTTGCAACCATGCTCGACCCAAGTGTCCCCAAGTTGTGTGACTGAGGACAACAAATTTTTAGCATGATGTTACAAAACAATGTGAATTGAGTTGACATATGTTTTATAGCTTCATAAAGGGTATTTAAAACACTTATTAGTTTTGGAAGTCTTTTGTAAAGTTTTGGAGAAAACAACCAAAAATAGTTGTTGCTGAACTTTTTGGAGAAAACAACCAAAAATAGTTTACAAGTTGATGTACTATTGAAGGAAGGATTTGGGTATTGTTACAAAACAAAGGAGAATTTGAGTGATCTCGGTAATTTATCACATCTATTATAAGAAATTCAAAAACATTGACATATAACTTCAAAAAGATATAATTTAAATCATAATGATAATCAAATATAACTTTAAAATATAACTTCAAGATATAACAATCATAATCATAGTCAAGATATAACATCACCATTTAATTCCATATACATGTATAATAAATGTGTATATAAAATATGACACAAATATAACATAAAAATGAAAATGTTCTATATATAGAAAGTATCAAAAGTATCTCCATATATAAATATGGCACATGCCATTTCAAAATGTCTACAAAATCAATGTTTCAAGGTGTACAATGTGGCATATATGTAATCTAAAAATGTGCCAAGTGGCATCTCTAAATGACCAAAACTACAACTACATCCTATGCCATATGGGGATTATCAAAATGTAGCCTCTTTGAAGAACTATTTTTCTCTGATTGATCCTACATCAAAAATAAGTTCAATGCCAAGTTAAATTGTTTAGTTTATATGATTTGTACATATATATAATTCATAATTCAAACACTAATTTAATTATAAATTATAACTAAATACAAACATTTGTACCTGGCCTCTCGGTCTCCTACCATGATGAGGTTTCCTAACATAAGCCTTTGGTAGCGAAGGGACAATGGCACCAATACCAACTTTGACCTATACATGTATATTTGCAATATTGAGATTAGTAGAGTGGTGTAGGGGCCAAAGGTGCAGCATAGAGTAATAAATTTACAAAATAGGATGATAGCATAATAAAATTACAAATTGATTGAACTAAAATTAAAACTTATGTCCATCAATCTCTCCTCTGGAATAGTGGGTTGGGTCAACAAAAATATGAAAGATTCTCATGGGGCCTCCCTTACACTGGGAGTAACCTATGAGAGTCAAAAAGATAGTCAATTACATATAAATGTACTTCATCATAACAACCCTGGTTACAAAATACAAATAACAATATGTAAATCTACGTACAATTGGGCTATCACTCTGAATCGAGATGCCTATTAACCTAGGCTCCTGAACCTGTGTCGAGACATCGTCAAGAGCCACACCCTATAAAATAAAGTACATGTAAAATATTTATTACTACACACAAGTGACACACATATGCATGCATAATTAATCTTAAACAATTAATTACATTTCCTTTGTCAACATGTGAAGAAGGAACCCCCTTGTGCCCCCCACTGACATCAGATAATACCTGAAAGAGTAAAATAACATGACAATATATTAGTAAATGTATGAATTTTATTTCTCTAATTGATAGAGATTTAAGCATGTATACCCAATGATATAAAACAAACTAATGGGTACATAATTTATAATATACTGTATAGGTGGCAAGGCCAAATGAAATGGCCAAAATTGTGGAGTCATCCACCTATCTCAACTCCTCCTCTATCATCAACTGAACATAAATGGACTGAATATATATACATAAGTGCATGCAACCATTAAAAATAATCTAAATAAATAAATTATTTTTAAATTAAATAAGTCATGTGAAAAATTTATTTATAATGTTTACTCTTACCGTATCAACATGACTCCATGGCTCTATGTACCCCTCCTCAGCACTCTTATGAGATGTAGATGCTCGATGAGGTGTTGTAGCCTCTGTAGTTGTGTCTCTTGTATCCTCCTCATCAATAACATATTGATATGTATCAACATCAGTAAGCGGTCCAAGGCACAAATTCTTGCACATAATGCAAGTATGGGCCATGCATACATGTGAACTTCTACCAGATGTTGATATGCCAGCATCATCCACATCAGAAGGCAACAATGACCTAGTCTGCATGATAAACTGACCACTCTGCATGTGAATGGCCCTAATACTCTGTGGTAGCCTCTGCAATGATATCAAGATGCTGCACTAGAGGAGGGGATGCGACATCAGTCGGAGGGACAAAGGTAGTGGCCTTTTTGTGCTAGGCAAATGGCCTAGTTTGAGGAGCTCCTCCGCCTACGCCCATGCTGGGCGTCATGCTCCAATAATTTACATTGTGACCAAGCACAAACTCAATACACAATTTTTTTATAAAATAGAAAGGGAGCACCAAATTTCTATGGGGTGCTTTATCAAAAACCATCCACCAGCGATCCAAAAACTTTGTACGCATTGCACCGTTTGTGCACCATTTAATTGATAATTTAGGCTTTTTGGGGTCAACTTTTAATCCAGTCTTAGGATTCACAAAAAGGGAGTATATATCCTCTTTAGTTACATCAAGGGCCGCAACCCCATCATGGTCAAGCCCGTCATCAAATTGCACATGTATATCATCACCCCAATGAAGAGCAGCATTATGTTGCCGCATAAGTGTGTCAAGTTTTTCAACAATAGTATTTAGAATGGAAAGCATGGGACATAATGTAGGTATATTATGATATGTGTTTTGGTACCCCCGTATAGTGTTCAAATTATCTTTTATCAAATCCTCTAAAGATCGAGGGATTTGAAGCAACTCTGGATTGTTTTGGGGATCATTATTTGGTGGGGGAGGGTTATTTTCTTAATTGTTGTCAGCCATGCCTGATTAAATAAAAAATAAATATAAATTTCAATTTGATTTCATATATTATTAAAAAAAATACAAAACCCTATTTCAACAAAAAAAACTATATTTAACATAAAAATGAAATAAATTAATCAAAATATACAAATAATTTAGTTACTATATATAATGCAGAGTCGAGTTTGTTGTTAGAGAAATCAAGTACCCAAAAAATTTGAGTATAGGATATATAGATCCATTTTCCAATCCTAAAACAATGAGAGAAATGAGGAAAATGACTTGCGGATTTTGATTTATGCCACAGGTTTTGAGTACCCAATATATTTGGGTACCCGATTAGACTTGTGCTTTGGTGTCAATTTTTTCCAGGTTTACTGACACTCAAGCCTACTAAAAAATCAACAAACATTTTCATGCACTTTTGGACAAGAAAAAAGTGGATTTTTTTTCACATCACCATTTTTTGGCTCCTCATGATCTTGCACATACCTAATGATAACAACGTGGAAGAAAAAAAAATTAAAACATACTCATAACTCAAACAAATGTTAAAAATCTTGAGGGTTCCTTGACGTAGAATTACTTAAGAAAAATAATCTACAAAGAACAACTATAAAGAACAAACATAAAAGATATATGAAGAGAAACACAATAACCATCTCACATAATAAGATCACATATACAACTCATTAATTATAATTCAATGCACAAGCCATATGGTATGCAATAATAAATAACAATAGAATACATCCTTTGAATGTATGTTGACCAATATACAGATAAGATACAATTATACAACTCATGAACCTGAATAAGTCCCGAGAAGAAAAGAAAGTAGAACTACAATAAGGATCATCCAAACTTGAAGAAGAACATCGGATCTCAAATGGTAGAAGAATCAATACCACCCAACCTCGTGGAACCAAAGGTCCACTCCCACCGTGTTAAGGAAATAACATCAGGCCCGCTCACGCGGGTGTAAAATAAGAAGGATAAAGAAAAGGTATACAAGACATCACAAAGGTACACATAGGAAGATCCTAGAAGCTCTCCAAAATACAATAAGAAATCTACACAAGACCAAATGATTACGACACACATAGGAAAACCTAAGATACATATAAGGAAGTGTCATCACATAAGTATACCCTTGAGTTACCCTAGTATTCCTCTCTGAACCCTAGCCCTCGAATGTCTCTATGTGGCTCAGTAATCATTTCATAGAGACAAAGATTCTAAATGCCATCATAGCCTTTAATAGCACTCAAGGGAAGGGCAAAGACTTAGAACATTGTGTTAATTCATTTTAAAAACTCCTTTAATGTTTCATGTTTTCACTTGTTAAGTTACTTGTTGACGACTTACTACTGCAAGAACACCCTTGAGAAGCCAGTTAGATTGGTGGTCTCATATTATTTTGGGTGTTTGAAAGTGTTAAAGATCCTCTTGAAGGGCATTGTAATTATATAAGGCCATGTGGACCAAGTGTGGTTGAGTTAGTGTTAAATTTGTGCTATCTGTTAGTTAAAAGTAGTTCATTTTGGCTCATTAATGACATTGTACTTGATAATGTGGTCAAGTGGCAAGTTGATGTATTTAATTTCTGTAGCGTCCTACAATACCCTAAGAGGTCTAACTAGGGTTAGTTGGGTCAGATTAGTGTCAAAACACTTGAAATTTGTAAATATGTAAAAGATGTGAAAATGTTGCTATGCACCATTAGCAACTTTTAAAAGTTCCTGACAACGTTTTTTGTTGTCTTGAGGGTTTCAAGGTTTAAGTTTTTTTTGAACCCATCCAACGAGTTAGACATGAGTTTTGAGGGAATATAAGGAAGGAAAACCCTAATTTGCAGCATTAGAGGTCATTGTATGGATTTTGGGTTTTGGAGTCAAGAGCTTTGAATGACAGAGTAGCAGAATTGAAGGATTTGGTTGTTTTATTGTTGTGCATGGATTAGATTGAGGAATTTGATCTTTTGATACCAATGTTGGGTATGTTGTAAAGTGTTTTCAGTATTTAGTTTTCTATGTAATTAATTTATTTTTGGTTTTTGTAAATTAGTTTGTTTTAGACAGTTTGTTGTCCAGTTCTGACAGAGAGGCAAAGATGTGGACCTAACTACATTTCCCACCATTGATTCTATATGCCACTTGGGAATGAAGAGTAGGTCCATGGATCTTCAAGAATCTGGAAGGAGGAGCTTTGGAAGTGCATGCAATGATTTTTAAGGTCTTGCCCTAGGCGAGCTAAATGAAAAGCCCGGCTAGGAAGACCAAGTAGAAGTTAGTGTAAAATTGTAGGAGGTTGTTTTCATGAGCCAAGAAGGCCATGGATGTAATTCATGATGTTTTTTAGGTTCTCAAGAATGAGTAGGACTTCCCAATAATTCATCTTACCAAGTTTTGAAGCCAAAGACCTAAGGCTGGTCTAAAAACAAGGAAGAATCCCTATTTTAGAAATAGGGTGTACGGACAGAGTTGGACCCTAAAACCTAGAACATCTTGGTGGGTTTTTGGCTTACATTTGAACTGCCAAAACATATTTTGGGGTTCTTTGAGGAGTTTTATCTATATTATAGATTTCCTATATTTACGGAGGCCTAATTGTCAAAAAGGCTACAAGGCCTAAATCTTAGGAATCTAGAGCTTGATTGGTAAGTGAATATCCTTTGTAAGTTGAGACCCCATCTTGGAATCAAGAATGGAGTGTAATGAATCCCCTGGCCTCCTACAACTCAAATCAACGCTTAGGGATTGGAAGGTGTAAATGTGAAGAGTTCTTGTAGAGAAAAAAGTGTTGAAACCTAACAATATAGGTAGATTCTTGGTAGAGGGAAGAAGTGTATCTTCCAAGTCTTAGAGAATGGATTGAGGAAGCCCTAATAGGTCCTAGGAGTGACCTAAGAAGAGTTCAAGAAAACTCGTAGAGGTATCCAAGTTTCAACCTATCAGAGTGGTATCAAAGCTTAGGTTCAAGATTTGAGAAAAGAAGTGTTGCAGCTAGTGGATGTTGCAGACTGACGAATCAAGTAGAGAGTCAAGTGCATCTAGAAATATGGTGACCAATTCTAAATTAGCAAAGAAAGTTGAAGAAAAATAAGAGGACAATAGACTTCTAAGAGAAAGATTGAGCCAACTCAAGAAACTCTTCGGAGAGGTCCAAGACAAGGTAGATAGAGTGAAGGACAAGGTAGACCAGAAAGAAGGAAAAGGAAGTGAAAGAGAAGGAATTGGACTTAGAATAAGAAGCACCTACTCCCGATTTGGTCTTACCAGAGGAACCCTTCTTGAAGGCACTCAAAGCCTTAAGTGGTAAAGCCTTGCAGGGTGTGCCACTTTTTAGTGGACAAATGGATGCTGATCTAGTCATGGACTGGATAGACAGTGTTGAAAATCACTTTGAATGTGATGGTGTGACAGATGCTCAAAAGATGAAAGTGGCTAAGTCTAGGTTGAGGGGACCAACACTTACCTGGTGGAAATATGTTCAGACTCAGAGAGAGAAAGAGGGAAAGAACCCTATTGTTACATGGAAGGGTATGTTAGCCAAGTTGAAACATACTTACCTACCATATGAATATGAAGTTTAGATTCATAGGAAGAGACAAAACCTTAGGCAGAAAGATCTTGATTTCCAAGCATATACTGAGGAGTTTCAAAAGTTATGATTAAGATCCAAGATAGTGGAGGATGAGAGCATCATATTAGCTAAATATCATAATGGAATCAAGTGGTCTATACAAGAAGAGATGAGCCTTACTACTTTAACTAGTGTGAGGCAATGTTATCAGATGGCTTTAAAGATAGAAGAGAAAAGAAAAAGGAAACATGATCAGACCTCAAGAGAGAGAGGTAGAGGAAAAGAGAATAAAGGACATAGAGGTAGCTATGCTGGTAGAGTGATGCAAAGCATCCTATAAAAAAAATAATAACTAGGATCCTTTCTGATCCTTCAAACATCCATTCAATAATATCTTTATATAGAGGCATTTTATGAGGTAAAACACAACATGTTCGAACACAAAAATATCAACCTTTCTTCATTTGCACATCCTGATTTCTTTATCTTATTCCATTATTCATAACTTTGTGTTTTGAAATCATATTGAAAAATACTTTGGTGGAACTCTAGATAATTAGGTTCCTCAAAACATATCCCAAAATTAGACAAATCCAATCTTTCAATAAAAATTTATGATCTCTGTACCAAGAGCCATATTTTCTGTCATAAACCAGAAGAAAAACATCAAACCCTACCTAGGGCATCTCATATCTTTCTCAAATAAAATCTAAATTTCACCAAACCAATTTTATATTAACCATGTTTGAGTCTAGTTTCATAATCTGTAATCCAATAATTTTTCCAATCCATAAATAATTCTTCAAACACAAATCATTGCCTGCAACTCCAATGCAAATCTTTA
>MU224301.1:4632786-4657533 GCA_018584345.1 Thuja plicata
GATATAGTATTCTGGAGTGCTCGGTAGACTCTGTAAATAGCTTCTCTTACCGTCTAAACTCGGTAGACTCTGTCTAATGACTGATATGACATTCTTTGCTCGGTAGACTCTGTCTGATGACTGATATGACATTCTTTGCTCGGTAGACTCTGTCTGATGACTGATATGACATATGTGTAACATCAAAGACAATACACAATTAAACAATTGTATCCAACACAAACAAGGAAGTTTCAAACATAGCTTCCTAGCAATTCAGATGTATACGAGACAAGGATCTGAAAAGGTGAAAAAAACAAGCTCCAAAATCCTACCATAATAACTAATTAATGGATCTGATACAATACCAAAGCAAGCACGACTCTAAAATATGCCTAAGATTTACATAAATTTTTTAGCTCCCAAAATTTCCCTTCCACTTGATTTAATAGCCTCCAAATGGCTTTCAATTTAGATATATAGAGAATTACGTAATTACATTTTGAAAAAGAATGCAACTTTAATTAAAAGAAATACTTTAATTTCACTTTCACTTAAAACAAAGGTCAACTTAACTTTATAATTTAAAATCAAAGTCATAATTCAAAATGTATTAGAATATTTAATTAAATTAAATAAATTAATCATGCAACTTAATGTAATATTTAATAATTTACTCTTTCATCCACTTGCTGTTCCAAATTAACTGTACACAGGTTTTGATTTTTTATGGGTTGTGCATTTTAATTTCTGTTCATCTGCTATTTATCCCTAACATTTTGGTCATTATGTTTTATTTCCTTCAAAGTATTATTCTTCTTCTTTGTGCTTTGTCCTCTATTTGATGGCTCACGATTCCTCCCATTTGTTGAACATGAGTGTGTTCATGGATGTCTACTCAACTTTTAATGCTCTTCACATGGAGCATTACCCTAAAAATTACAGAATACAACTTGAGGTTGAAGAATGGGAACAACCTTTTCTAGGACATATTACTGATTCCCGATTGGCTATTATTTTTTTGGTGACCACACACATGTACGCAGGACTATTAAAAGAATTGTGGGTGACAATATCTTGTTTCCATAGAGAAAGCAAATACTTTTTCCCCCTCAAATTCTGTCAGTTTTCTTATCTAATGCCTTTGATTTGTCACAATCGCCATTCCATATAGAAATTATTGTTAACAATTTTGTGAAGTCAGATTTTTTAAAGGGTAACAAGTCATGGAAAGGAATTCATAAATATGATCCCTGCAATGGGGTTGTAGTAGTGGGCAATCTGTTCCATTATCATGCATTGCGGAACAATGATATGATTACTTTTGTTTATGTGGGTATTAAAAATATTTATAAAGGCATAAAATATGGCATGTCAAAATGACTCTTCAGTTCTACGGCCTACTCTTGGATTCAAATTGCATGAACAACGTTCAACTCATGGTCTATGCTCTGCTTGACCTTCTTGAATATGATTCTAAACAAAATGCTCCTCCCTCTTCATCATCTCCACCTACACATGCGAGCCCTTTTATCCTAGCATAGGGTCTTGACCTGGACATTGGGAATCTGGATACAAAGGAAAATTTAGAACTGCAGTTAGCTCTAGCCGCCCTTGTTTTTCATCTCCATGAAGGGCTAGGTCTTCATTGTTCCTTTTTGTATATGGGCTTATTTGTTAACACCAGGCTAGACAGGTTACAATTTTACTCTATTTTCCAATCCAATTTTCTATCTTGGCACCTACTTGTAATGTATCATTGTAACCTTTCTCAGGTGGGATTAGGAACCTCATGGTTGAATTTTGGGATACATTTTTTTTTTAAATTTTAACTAGCTCCGGCTAGGGGGGGAGTTTATCTTGTTATACTCTAATTCTAAGATCGTGGTAATTTGTATTATGTATGAGCAATGATCAGAGTTTTTCTTCCTCGTTCTTTTCTCCAAGAGCTCTTTTCAACCAGTGTAACAAAATTATTAAATTAATATATTAAGTGGCTATGCTACCTTTTATAAAAAAAAAATTAATAATTTAATTTGCATAATTCATTACAATTTTTGGATTTAATATTTGTTAAATATCATTTATTTAAATTAAGACTTAATAGTTAAAATAATTAAATAAATATGGACATCTAATTAATAATTTATTAAATAGCCATATATTTAATATATTAATATTTTAACCTTGTCAAAGGTGCAATTATTAATATCAATATTTACCATAAATGAATTAAACAAAACAAGCGAAAAGCATCATTAATCCAACTAAAACTATCTAAACAGAAAAATAATTGAAACAGGAAACAACAACACGAATAGAAAGGTTTACGAATCCACATTACCTTGACAGAATCAAATAGGATTATCACTCAGATTCTTGTCCATTCTTAGGACAAAACAAGGTTTAGGGTAGGGATTTGGGCCTTAATATTATCTGCCCTCTTTTACTATTTAGATATTGCGATAGGGCATGCTCACTACCCCCAATTTAGGGAAGATGTTTCCAATACCCGCAAACCTGTCACCACAATGATGAACATACATATATATTATATAACAGACAATGGTTGCGATCAACTTATCGTGTGAATCGCATCGGAGTAAGTAACTACGACTTTGTCCCATACCATACCAAACACGCCAAACATAAATGTAAAACATAGCAATGGTCCATGTGCACATAATATAATGTCATTATCTTCAATAAATCCAATCTAAATGATATCAGAACATATAAATAACTATCATGAATTAACCATAAATCTATATGTAACACATAATATAATAAAACTATCCAATAGATCAATAATATAATAAAAAGTAATACATGAACATCCTCAAAACTAACTAGAATATCCAACATATACATGAAAAGGTCTAAAATAGTTTGGCAACGAAAACTGAAAAGAAAACTATAGGGTAGGTATTACACAAAAGAAAAACTTAAATTTGCATCGAATCTTTCTATTATAAAGGCTTTCTTTAATCCTCTATCTAAACATCTGCTAACTATATTCCAAATTCATCTATCTTAGATATCCCATTATCCTTTTTAACTATCATTTTCGTCTATCTTAGATAGCTCATTATCTTTTTCAACTATAATTTTCATCTATTTTTGGTAGCCCATTATCTATTTCACCACACTTCAAGTTGTGTGTGAATAATTCATGCAATGCCTACACAAACCTTCTGATGTCCCATCCATTATCCAACACCTATTTCCTATCCTTTCTTACCTCTTATCCAATCCTTTTAATAAGTCTTCCTTATCTGTTATCTTATCAGCCAATTCATCTCCCTCTACCATCAACCTATCAACATATTTTAGCATACCTTTAATATTCATAATTTATTATAGCATATAATTCAAGGGTACTATGTAGAGAACTAGATACTTGAGTCCCTCCAACTTTTTTCCTTTACTTCCAAATAAATGAAATGAAAAAATCATAATAAAGAGAAATAATATATCCTACGGTGAAAACCATTTATTTTTGTGCCTTGGGAAAGTAACATGATGAAAACTAAGGAAACAGGTGTTGGATGCTACAATTGAAACAATTGTTATATTTCCATTGATGTCAAACCTTAACTCATAAGATAGTTTCTATCTTGTAAAGTGCCATATCAATTAATTGACAAAGAAGATTTGAAAAGAGGAGATAGCAAGAAGACCTGGTAAATGGTTGAGATATGAGAAGCTATAATGGGTACTTGGTGAGATTGCACCTTGAAAAGATAATATGTTGTTTATCTTTAATACCAATTTAAGATTAGAAGACTAAAAGTTTAGTTTTGACCGAGTAACAAACCAGAAGATTAAGGAACTTATGTTTTTGCCGAGTTATGTGAGAGTCGAATGAGCGCCAATACATGCTGAGAAAATTCAGTGTCCACCGAGCATTAGTATTTACCGAGCATTAGTAAATTACCAAGTTATCTAGTGATGACCGAGTGGAAGAACACAATGATGATCATGTTGGACTTAATGGGAAGTAGTACTAAGAGGGGAGGGGTGAATTAGTACCTCTAAATTTTTTAACACTTTATCCAATTTATCATTAGTGATCCTTCAATTTTGATTTACCAACCATTACTGTTATTCTTTCTTATGTAGACATTGTTTGTTAACAATCTTTACAATCATCCATAGAAACATTCATGAAATTAACAAACACATAACACAAGATATGATATACCAGAAAAATCCTGTTAGGAAGTAAAAAATGCGATGGGGATGGCACCCAAAAAACTTCACTGTCTGCATAATAGAAGGGAGTCGGTTAAGGCTTAAAATTTGATCACTTTTGATGATCTACCCTGTTAAGAGTATTAAGGTGGAGACCTGTTAAGAGATTTAGCAACACTGATTTAAGTGTGCACTTAGTTATGAGATTTACAATAGGACAGTTAAGCCCACCTTTCTTGAAAGGATTTCATTAGTGTACTACACTTGTTAGAATGAGTACAAATGTTGACCTGACTATATGAAATCTACTATTGCTAATCTATAGATCCATTAAAGCTTTTAGAATAATGATATCACCTTAAGTGATTGATGAATACCTTTTCTCTGCTTGTCGGTAGCCTCTGTTCTGTTCTTGAAAACTGAATTGATTCTGTTTGTGTTCTCTTGCATGAATTCTCTATCTGGTCTTTAGTTTATCTCTATGGCTGCTATCTTCATTGAAAAATAACTGTTCTGAATGGGTCGAGCACCTATTTATATAATTTTTTGACCTATCTTGGAATTCATGATTTACAATGTTAACTCTCAGATCCAAGGTTTACAACTTGACCTTGATCTTTAGTTTTCATGTTTTAAAATAGTAAAACAAATTAAAACAATAAAGATTACATTTATTCCTCCGCACATAATGGATTAAAAAGAAAATCAAGAAGTTATAAATACAACTTCAATGATTTATCTGACGTGGAAAGTCAGATCCACTTTTTGCAGGATGTAACTAAATGTCAGTTCTTCACTGTCATTTTGAACTTGCAGTCTGTCGGTGATCCTTGTCTAAACTATTCGTCGGGTTCCCTATATCTGTCGAGTTCCTCTCTTTGTTATTAGTCGGGTAGCACTGTTGATACTATTGGAAATGTAATAATGGGAAAGCAAGATACTGAGAGGGGGGGTGAATCAGATCTTCAAATATAAACACTTAAAACAAGTTGATCCACATTCATACATAAATGAATCTTATGTAATCTTAAATAGTATCCATGCCATGAAACAAATGACACATTACACAATAATTTTGTAACCCAAAAACCCAAATAGGTAAAACTAGGGTGGGGATGACACCCACAAAAGTCTCCACTACTACAACAATAAAAGTGTACCTGTTAAGGTTACAATGTTTGATCACAAAATGTAATCTACGCTATTAAAGGTCTACTTTGTTAAAAGCTTCAGATCATTACAATCTACCTTGTTAAAGGATTTAAACTTACAATGAAGTAAGCACTCTGTTAAGAGATAAATAAAGGCCTGCTAAAACCACTCTTTTAAGAGATTTTCACCTGATACAATGATTAGAAAGTCTCAAGTATTGATCCTTTGTTATGCACTTTGATGCTGATGATGGATCTCCTCTTTTTAGTATCTCTTCTGATCTTATAATCTGATATACCTTTACTTTGTTGTTCACTGTGTTATGCTCTGCTTGATCTCTGCTTCTGAACAAAATAACCCTCTATGTATTTCACATCAAAATGAAGTCACTTCAACAAATTACTCTTCTGCCTCTTGCAAATACATACAAAATAGGGTTTCGAAGCAATCTAATATATCTATATAGATCTGACAGTGAGATCTAGATCAACGATCAAGATATAATATCCATGCCTTCATGGTAAAATAATTAATGCTTACAATGAGTCATGCATTGGATAAACAATTAAATGCATAACTAACTCCATATAAGAATATTAAATGCATGCAATGTCGGCCCAAAAAGCTTATACAAGTCAGCCAAATCACTTATCCTTAAAGTTTGTATCATTCCTGACAAGTATAAAAAAACTTTTTTGCTTGGCACTTTGACTGTCTGTCGCTCGATATTTAACATCTATGTATTTACTCATCTTGGCAATGTAACTTGGCCTTGCATAGTTTTAGCTCAGCCACAATGATAGCCAACTAAAACTGCCTAATGAAATGACTAAGTGTTGGTCACTAATCATCAACATAACTTAGAGATTAACAATCTCCCCCTTTGATATTAGTGGAAAAAAGACTTATCATAACTTATGTACATTTCATCAAAAGTATTGCCTAAGTACACTAAGTACTCCCCCTAGGAATATACTTATACAAAAAGTTTACAAGCCTTCAAAATTTATCAAAATTTATATGCAGGTGTACCTGTGCTGTACTGATGTATCCTTTCAAAACTGTACCTTTGCTAACATCTGTACTAGCTTCCTCCTTCAGTAGTACTAACTTCCTTACTAACTTCCCCCTTGTTTTTGTCACTAATTACTGGTGGGGTTAAGTTATACTTATCTAAAAATTTCTTATGAAGCTGCAGGGTGGATTCAAATGTTGTATCCGAGTTGTCCTTTGCAACCTTCATAACTTCCAGTTTGATTTCTAGCTCGGCAGCTAGACTCACTAAAATTTTTGCAGTTGATAGATTAGCACTGCTCTGTGATAACTCCTTAGCTTTTTAAAGTTCCTTCTATATTTCCTCCAAATGAGGCAACAAGCTTGTCTATATAGTTATCAACTTGGCCCTTATGCGACCATCTTTAGCCATAGGCTTGGCTATTCTCCTTTATGCATTTATCAACTTATTAAAATGTAAAGAACTGGAGGTAGTATCTTTACCTAAAGTGTTACCAGTTGATCTTAAATCTAAACATAGCTTCTCAACAAGCTATAAATTATCCTTTGTGAAAAATTCAACATCACATAATTTCCTATACAAAGAATAAACATTGGCTGTAACTTTCTCTAAAGTTTCTACAAGAACAGAAAGTTCAACCTATTTTGTTGCTATCTCTTCTAAGATCTTCTCTAGAACTTTGCTCTCAAATATTCTCCGAGACCATTGTAGAAGCTTCTCATTGCTGTCTATGTCCTCATCTATTACTATTTGTACAATGGTGATGAGTTGATCAATGATTGGAGCTTGAGGCGTTTCATCCTCTAAGTCAAAAAGTTTCATAAATATGTCTTTGATGTCATGCAACACCTACTTTTTCTTTTGTTCTATCTTCATCTCTTCCTGCCTTTTCTTCCTTTTAAGCAACTCTTGAAGAGTCCCAATTTGTTCAAAAGATAACTCATTAGGATCCCATTATGGAATGATGATGACTTCATCTAATGTTACATCTAGAATCAGAGACTTCTTCTTCAAGATTTTCTTCTTCATTTCTGGAGAATTTATGTTCGGCAGCATAATGTCTTTCCCTTTGACACTTTCCATATCCAATGCCTCCTTCAGTTTTGTCAATATGGTCTATGGATTTGGCATACCACCAGTTTTAGGACCTGTGGGAGTGGATGATGCAAAGTGTGGTAGCTCAACCAACACTTGTGCTACCTCTTCTTCTTTAGGTTTATCAACAACGTCTATTTTTACAACTCCACTATCTAAAACTGTCTTTACAACCTCTAAAATAGGTGGATCTTGTGAAGTTACCTCTTGTTCAGTTGTTTGTTATTGTCCTTCACCTTTCTGATCACTAAAAACTTCAATTATTTCTTCAGATGCTATGGTCTTCCCTTCTTCTTTATCAGTTGCCTTTATAGGTGAATTATTGTCTTTTCCACTCGGCATCTGTTGTTCCTCGGCATTCAAATTGCTTCGATCATCAACTAGATAATCCATAGGACTGTCTCCAGTTAGATCAACAGTGTGTGTTGCAAATAATGCATCCTTAGTCTTGTCCTGTTCAGTGGCAATTTGATCTTTGAGTATCTGTGGTTCAGGGATAGTCTTTTCTTCAGCTGCTTGTTACTTTGGCTCGGATGTCCCTTCACTATATTTCTTGTCTTTTTGAATGAAAAATCCAATAATCTCTTTCCAGATCCTTGTGCTCTGCTATACTAAACCTTCTATGTCATTCTTCAAAACAGCATATCCTCTAAGTTTTGGCACAAACCTATTCTTGTACTCCTCAATGAATTTGGTTCATTGTTTAGAGGTTAAGTCAGGAATTATTGTGGCTAAAGTTCCTTCTCGGATCTGTCTCTCAGTGGCAAGTGAAAATTCCCATTTGCTTGATAGAAAGTCATATAGTTCATCAGGAACATGATTTCCTATCTCTGTAGGAGTCAATTTAAAGGTTCTCATCATGTCCAAGACTGCTTCTTGAACTTTGTGTGTATCTGTTGTTTTCAACTTGTCATATTTGATGAAATTAAACATTGCTAACCCTGTTGAATTCCTTAATGTATCACATACCTCATCAATACTTGCTGGTTTCTTGAACTGAGCTATAGGTATGTTGTTGGGTTCATTAGTTTCTGTCTTCTCATCTTCACTATCTATTGGTAGATTTAATTTACTCCTTGGTCTCTTTGCTGGCTTACTCGGCACAACCGTAGGATCAACCTTAGCTGCCTTACCAGAAGTACTTTCAGCAACTTTTATCTTACCATACGCTTTTGTTTGCACTTCTACTGGGGAAGTAACAGTAGATACTCATGTCCTTAGATGATTAGTTGCAGGAGGTGTAACCTTGGGTTTTTCTCAGCTAGGCTTGGTTTCTATAAAAATTGATGGCTTCTTTCCCTTAGCCTTCTGTGTAACTTCTTCTGATGCACTAACTTCCTCCTCAGTTGAAATATCCTCACCTTGTCAAGTGGATAGACCTAGAGGTGCATCCTCAAGTTCTTCATCACTACCCAAGCCAACCATTTTCTTTAGATTTTTCACTATTGTTGTCTGACTTTCAGTCACCCCTTTTGGGCATTATAGTCATGTCAAGTCAGTCTGTTTAGTCTAATTCTAGGTCTAAGTCTTTTATAGGTAGGAAATCTTTGCCACGCTTCTCTTCCATTGCCTTTTTGTTCTAAGCCAAGTGGGACATTTTCAAGGTCTCATTAATTGGGTAGGTTGTAGCACCCAATCTGGCAAATATTATGATCTTTCAATTGATGATCTTTTCAGCAGATGGAATGATGTTTGGGAGTCATAAGTTTCAGACATTCAAAGGAACTAAGAGAGATTCTTCATGTAGTGGAATCAATGTTGAATCATTCAGGTTTCTACTTCATATCACCGTCTGAACAATCCATTTGTGGTAGAGAAATAAAGTTTGCAGTTGAATATATCAAGCTAGGTGCAGATCGAAGACTGGTATGGATCGATCCTATAGGTCTCAACGATTCTAATGCAACAAACGTTGAGAAATTTGGTTAAGAGATGAGCGAGAATGAGCTCAGTAGGATTTCAGAAATCACCTTCTCCATGGTGGAATTCTACCTTAGTTGGTAATTTTACGCAAAGAAGATCTTTGCCTTGTGCGGGTTTTGCACTCAGTTGCTAATTTTCCGCAAAAGGAAGAAGAGAAGAAAGAGCGCTATGGTGGACCCCACAACCATTTTTTGAAGCACTTTTTTCTATTTTCTAGGTAAGAAAGACACAAAGCGGAGAATTGGATTTCAGCTTCTCCATGGCGTAATTCTACCTTAGTTGGTAATTTTCCACAAAGGCAGAAAGGAAGAACTTCACACTGAGCAGGTTTCACCCCTCTCAAGCGATATTCCACAAAGAAGGAATTTGCTCGGTGCGGGTTTCACACTCATCAAGTGGATTTCTGCAAAGCTAAATGATATTTTAAAAGGTTTAAAATGCATGTGCTAAAAGCACCGTGTGTTAAAGTTGACAGGTGGAAATACGTCCAGAGTCTTCTCCAAAGGCAAAAATCGCGCTCCCTCATACATTTTCTGCAAAGAAGGATTTTCATATATTGTGGGTTTCGCACCCTCTCATACATTTTCCGTGGAGAATTCCTTTCCTAATTTTCTGCAATGGAGAAGCAGATTTGGTATTTTCCGCCGAGCGCATTCAGTTTGGGATTTTCCGCCAATTGCATTATGGAAATTGATTTCTTGTGAAATAACGACAGAAACTAGGCCGCATTTTCTTTAATACATCTAAGAAAGGATGAATGTCAGTTGTGGATCATGTTAGCTACTGTTTACATGTTGGTTAAGTTTGAACATAAGCAGTTATTCGACTCCATGGCCCAATGGATTCAACTCGATAAAACTAGTTGGAAATGAAGAGTCTCTGATTCCATAGCGACTGTTCGAGTTCTCAGACTTGAAAAGTCTTTCTCTTTGTATTCTGTCTCTTTGCATTCCAAGAAGAAGGAAGGTCATTGGCTCTTAGAAGCCTGATGTATTGTAAACTCTATAAATGCTGAAAAGAATTCAGTATAGAGGGTCGGCAAACTGGTTGTTGAAGCAAAAGTAATTCCATTTACAGAAAGCTTTTTCCTTGTTTGTTGTTCCGTTTTAGTTCATATCTGCATGTGAATAGACAGGACAATTATATATGAAGCTGCAATTATCTGCTGGGTTCCATTTCATGTATGTGATTGTAGTGAAATTAATTCTATTTACCTGTCATGTATGATTATTCTCCTATTCACCTTATTATTTAGATTGCATCTGAATGGAAAGTACAATTGTATACGGAGCTGTAATTTCTGCTTGAATTCCATTTCATGATTAGTAGTTGCAGTCTAAGAAATTCTATTTGTTGTCTGTATATGATTATGCTTCTGTTCTCATTAGTAGATTATGCATTCTTAGAATAGCTATGTTTAGTTAGAAGGTAGTCTTTCTGATGATCTATAATCAGCATTCTATTGAAGGTTGTAGATTATCTTCACATTATCCTTGCCTAAATTGTTTGTGTCTACAAGCAATTTTGTTAAATCACACAAGGAATAAACCTGATGATCGATAAAAAGACACATTCATTGCATATCAAACACAATCAGGGAGCTGTACCTGTCAATTCAGAGGGCATTGATAGATAACATACACTGACCCATTTGTTGGTGACATCCTTTTGTTCTCTCACCTTGGGTGCTAAAAGAGTCAAAGATTACAAATCTAACGGGAGGACAAACTGTTAACCAACAGTTTTTGGCGACTCCGCTGGGGAGAACTTTAGGAAAAAGAAAGAAATATTAAAAGTTTTATCACAATTCAGATCATTTCCCCTCTCAGCTTCAATTCTTTCATTTATAGAATACATGATTAGCAATTATGGTCGTTCCTTGGGGAAATGCAATTGGACCATTGAATCTTGCAGCATGTCATGATTTACCCGAAGGTTTCAGAAAGAACTTTCCAAGATTCAATGGTGATGGCTCAATATCTACAGAACAACATCTGAATGCTTTTCATAAGGCATGTAGTGTGGTGAATCCTCAGCATGAAGATGTTGCTGTTAGATTGTTTGTAGATAGCCTTGTCGGTGGTGCTGTAGAATGGTTTCAAGATTTACCTACAGGATGCATTACTGGATGGCTTGATATGAAGCAAAAATTTGAAGAAAGATATAAGACCGCTGAAGATGCTCAGGTCTTATTGTTACAATTGACACAAATCAAGAAAGAACCAACTATCTCTATGAGAGATTTCAATGCAAGATTTAATAAACTAATCAGAAGAATACCTGTTGTTAGTGCACCCACTGGAAATAATCTCAAGACATTTTACATTAGTTCCATGCCTCCAAAACTCGGTTACCAATTAAGAAGAGCTAATGTAATGGATTTACAAGCTGCTCAAACACTGGCTGAAGAAATGGATGATGACATGTTAGCCTTCGAGAGATGGGAGAAGGAATTTCATGCTGGATTTACAAGTAGTACAACTAGTACTTCAACCAGTATAGAAACTATGTTGTAGAAGTTATCTAATGAGATAAATGCATTGAAAAGACAGATTACTACACCAGCTCATTCATTTTATCAGCCTTACCAAGAAGGATCAAGACATCAAGGTAGAAATGAGAATTCACAGAGATTACCTATTGAAGCTCCTCCCAAAAGACATAATTATCATGCCTTTCATCTCAGAGTAAATCATGAAGAAAAAGGGCAAAGAATTGAATATCTAGAAAATGAAGATTATCATACTCCTCGTGGTGACTCTGAAATTTTTTATTGTGAGTATGAGACAGATTCAGAAGATGAGGATAATTGTTCTGCTGCTATGGAGGAACCTCAGTTAAGTGATGAGAAAACCTCTGATGATGTTCCTGCTAAAGATCAAGTAACTTCTTATGAGGTGGATCAAAGTGATAATGAATTAACTTGGAAGAGTTACTAGCAAAAGGAATGTTTCCAGCCTATAGAAATTTTTGAAGATCAAGAAAAGGTAAGCGAAATTGAAGATGTATCTTTGTTTCCTT
This sequence comes from Thuja plicata, assembly GCA_018584345.1. Classification (NCBI taxonomy): domain Eukaryota; kingdom Viridiplantae; phylum Streptophyta; class Pinopsida; order Cupressales; family Cupressaceae; genus Thuja; species Thuja plicata. The sequence continues at coordinate 4,645,166 of MU224301.1, forward strand.
TTCAGGATGTTGATGAAAGTTATGAAATAGATGAAAAGAATGTGAATGAAGTTACAAACTATTTTCCTGAAGATTATTCCAAGGCTGGTAATAAATTTTTTAATGCTATTGAAGAACATAATGGTGTTGAATCTTCTTTCACTATGGCTGATAAAGATTAGACATCAGAGGTATTTTGTTTTAAAGATGATGCAATGCTGGTTAATAACGATCAAATATGTGAGGATAAAAGAGATGAAGTATCCTCTATCAATCATCCTCCTAAAAATGTTGATAAAGAAATTGATACAACAGTAGATTCTGAACAAGAGGTATCAAATGTTAATGGAGTACTATAGCAAGACAAAGAAATAAATGAAGAATTTTCCAGTCTTGAAACAAAATTTAATCAAACCATGATGCCCATTATATGTGAGTCCTCTTCCATATTCGATTTAGATATTGAAGTTTTAAATCCAGATGAACATCTTGAAGGTTTGACAAATGCAAAAGATGAAGAAGATGTTTAAATTCTGTTAGAGTCTGTGAGTAATGAAGAATCATCCAGTTTTAGCCCGGGTTCGAATTCTGAAATGGTTATTAACAGTGCTTCTAATGCTAGTATTGTTGTTGGTAATAAAATAAACACGTGACTATTTTCCGGCAGCATGTACAAAATATGGTGATTGTCTTCTTCCTTCACAAGAGAAGTTAGAATATATGGGAAATAAAGATACATTTTGTTTCAGCTCTGATTTGAAATCAGAAGTTAGTGCTTGCAAATGGTATGATGATTTTTTACCTCTAGAAAATTTGCAATATCCTATGTTTGTTGATCTTGGTTTGAACATTGATATCCCTGCTGAGGATAATAATAGAGAAAATAGAGTTGATAATGTTGGAAGAAAAAAATTGGATTATAATCTAGTGGTGCATTCAAAATATGTTCTTACATCACAGAAGATTGATAATACAAGGAAGAATATATATGGAGGCATAGATGAATCAGAAACCTATGATGAGGCATGGTTATTTGGAAAGGCCCTGTGGTTCATAATGTTGCAGATAGCTTTGGGGCTTATTCTCAACATCAAAGGAGTAGCCATGAGTCATCAATGCTTCTTCAAATCAGTGGAGCATCTTCCTTTGTTCAGGAAAGGTTAATATTTTTCCCTTCCTGTTAATGGCCATGTATGAATTTTTCCTTATTGACGGTCCTACTAGTGAGGTCTCCTCACCTTTTGTAAATAGGTTTTCTTTCCAATTTTGGTGTGTCTAGTGTAGCCTTTTCCTTTCTTAGTTAGTTGTTGTTTTCTCCTGCTTCATTTTAAGTTTGCCCTGCTCCCTTCCACCCTCCCTGTATGCAGCTTCTTGTTGTTCTCTTTGGTCTAGACTCCGCAACCCAATGGATAAGGCACTTGCAAAACTAGAGTAGCTGAATTCTTCATGCACTTTGTAGTACATGATCCCACAGTCGGAGCCAGCTGTTGTCTGACTTTCAGTCACCCCTTTTTGGCATTATGGTCATGTCAAGTCAGTCTATTCAGTCTGAGTCTAGGTCTAAGTCTTTTATAGGTAGGAAATCTTTGCCAGGATTCTCTTCCATTGCCTTTTTGTTCTAATCCGGGTGGGACATTTTCAAGGTCTCATTAATTGGGTAGGTTGTAGCACCCGATTTGGAAAAGATTATGATCTTTTTAGCAGATGGAATGATGTTTGGGAGTCATAAGTTTCAGACATTCAAAGGAACTAAGAGAGATTCTTCATGTAGTGGAATCAAAATTGAATCATTTAGGTTTCTACTTCATATCACCGTGTGAACAATCCATTTGTGGTAGAGAAATAAAGTTTGCATTTGAATATATCGAGCTAGGTGCAGATCGAAGACTGGTATGGATCAATCCTACAGGTCTCAACGATTCTATTGCAACAAACGGTGAGCAATTTGGTTAAGAGATGAGCAAGAATGAGCTCAGTGGGATTTCAGAAATCACCTTCTCTGTGGCGGAATTCTACCTTAGTTGGTGATTTTCTGCAAAGAAGATCTTTGCCTTGTGCGGGTTTCGCACTCAGTTGGTAATTTTCTGTAAAAGGCAGAAGAGAAGAAAGAGTGCTATGGTGGACCCCACAACCGGTTTTTGAAGTACTTTTTCCTATTTTCCGGGTAAGAAAGACACAAAGCGGAGAATTGGATTTCAGCTTCTCCATGGTAGAATTCTACCTTAGTTGGTAATTTTCCACAAAGGCAGAAAGGAAGAACTTCGCACTGAGCGGGTTTCACCCCTCTCAAGCGATATTCCGCAAAGAAGGAATTTTCTCGGTGCGGGTTTCACACTCATCAAGTGGATTTCCGCAAAGCTAAATGATATTTTAAAAGGTTTAAAAAGCATGTGCTAAAAGAACCATGTGTTAAAGTTGACAGGTAGAAATACGTCCAGAGCCTTCTCCAAAGGCGAAAATCGCGCTCCCTCATACATTTTCTGCAAAGAAGGATTTTCATATATTGCGGGTTTCACACCCTCTCGTACATTTTCTGTGGAGAATTCCTTTCCCAATTTTCCGCAATGGAGAAGCAGATTTGGTATTTTCCGCCGGGTGCATTCAGTTTGGGATTTTCCGCCAATTGCATTATGGAAATTGATTTCTTGTGAAATAACGACAGAAACTAGGCTGCATTTTCTTTAATACATCTAAGAAAGGTTGAATGTCAGTTGCGGATCATGTTAGTTGCTATTTACATGTTGGTTAAGTTTGAACATAAGTAGTTATTCGACTCCGTGGCCCAATGGATTCAGCTCGATAAAACTAGTTGGAAATGAAGAGTCTCTGATTCCATAGCGACTGTTCGAGTTCTTAGACTTGAAAAGTCTTTCTCTTTGTATTTTGTCTCTTTGTATTCCAAGAAGAGGGAAGGTCATTGGCTCTTAGAAGCCTGATGTATTGTAAACTCTATAAATGCTGAAAATAATTTAGTATACAGGGTCGGAAAACTGGTTGTTGAAGCAGAAGTAATTCCATTTACAGAAAGCTTTTTCCTTGTTTGTTGTTCCATTTTAGTTCATATCTGCATGTGAATAGACAAGACAATTATATATGAAGCTGCAATTATCTGCTGGATTCCATTTCATGTATGTGATTGTAGTGAAAGTAATTCTATTTACCCATCATGTATGATTCTTCTCGTATTCACCTTATTATTTAGATTGCATCTGAATGGAAAGTACAATTGTATACAGAGCTGTAATTTCTACTTGAATTCCATTTCATGATTAGTAGTTGCAGTGTAAGAAATTCTATTTGTTGTTTGTATATGATTCTGCTTCTGTTCTCATTAGTAGATTATGCATTCTTAGAATAGATAGGTTTAGTTAGAAGGTAGTCTTTCCGATGATCTATAATCAACATTCTATTGAAGGTTGTAGATTATCTTCACATTATCCTTTCCTGAATTGTTTGTGTCTACAAGCAATTTGGTTAAATCACATAAGCAATAAACCTGATGATCGATAAAAAGACACATTCATTGCATATCAAACACAATCAGGGAGCTGTACCTATCAATTCAGAGGGCAGTGATAGATAACATACACTGACCCATTTGTTGGTGACATCCTTTTGTTCTCTCACATTGGGTGCTAAAAGAGTGAGAGATTACAAATCTAACGGGAGGAAAAACTGTTAACCAACAACTATCTTCTTTCTTTTCCTCTCCATAGTTCCTTCATTCAAACTTCTAGAGATCTTAGCCTTAGGTTCGTCATAGTTTCCAAATCTCTCTGTAATGGTGTCAATTACCTCAGCTAGGAGTTCAATGATGGCAGATGATGCTTCATCAACATTAATCTCATATGGAAATGGCTCCAAACATGTTATTCTCGGAGTTACTACCTTGATATAAGTTTTATCTGTGTCAACTAGAAAGAAGATTTCCTCATAGTGTTTCTTCACTAGTGACTTAGGAATCCTAGTCCTTAATCTCATTCTCTTCTTGAATTCTACAAAATAGCTACACATAATGCTATTGAAATTGCTTCCTAGTTTCTTTATACATTCACTGATCTGAATTGTAATGGGCCTATCCTTTTTCCACACAATATTTCCTAGAGTAGGAAATGTATTCTAAATGTAGAAGAATATACAAACTAGTAAAGAACCAAACTTACATGATGAACTCTTAGCCTTTCTGATTGATGCAAGGTTCTTGGCTAACTTTGTCTATTGTAGCTCGACAAGATCATATGTGTGATTCTTCTTCACAATTTTCCATGCCTACTCAACTGTTGTACAGGGAACACTGTCCAATCTGCTGGACTGATAGGACTTGTGTGCAATTACCCTTGTAGGTTCAGTTAGAGTCACCTTTGTTAAAGTGTCAAGACCATTGATATTTCTTTAATTTGAAGCTCTTTAGTGTGTTCCCTTGAAAGTCTCTCCTTGTGGCAACCCTTCAAGCGCATATCCCCTTCAAATTTGTCAATTTCAAGTTTAGCCATTCTCAGACCGATCCTTTACAAGTCTCAATCTTTACTTGAACCACTTCGAACCTCTTTGAACTCTGGTTCAAAGTAGTTTGAATCGGTTCAATGAATGTTCTATCTTCTATCATCTATTTTCTGTAGGTGGGCCCTGACCTATGTTACCTTATGGAGGTGAACCACTTTGAACGTCTTTGAACTCCATTTCAAAGTAGCTCAAAGAGGTTCAAAGATAGATTGCGGGCAGAGTCATCAAGTGAAAAATAATTGATGGGACCCATGATGTGACCTGGCGGCTTAATGATGATTAATTTTTGAGAAGGGCAGTTTTGATTTGACAGTAGCCATGGGGTGAACTTCCAATAAGATCTGGGGTGGTATTTAATAAATTTTTTAGCACAAACAGAGGATTTTATTTGAGGTATGATTAATAATGATATTAAGGGTGGCAGATTCAAAGGATGCCTTATTGCTAAGTCATTACAGCTCACATCATCAAAATTTAATTCTCCCAACTTATGCTCATTAAAGTCAATCTCTCCGGGCATTATTGTTAAAATATAAATTGCTCTGTACGTTCTTCTTTCCTATTATTTTTCTACGGAGTCTCAGCTGTGGAGAAGAATTTGTTCTGAGTCTGCATAAAACAGGTAGCTCCCAAAGCCTTTTCTATTTTCCTGTTGCTATTTAACATATTGATTCAAGAGGGGGGGGTCATCTGGGTTTTTATTTCTGAAGAGAAGATGAAGTCCAGTTTGCATTTCTTTGGGAATGTTAGAAATATGCAGTTAGAGCTCCTACTATCTCAGAAACAGACCTACTAGGGGTTCCAATAGAAAAAATGACAGTGGATTATACAAACCATGCAGCAGAAGGACATAGCCTAGAATTCCTGTCGAGTGGGTTATTAGAAGCTGCGGCTTTCCCGCCATCAGTTGTATGCCCAAAATTAGTTCAACAATGTATTAACAGATATGATATTAAATCCAAGTGAATTTTGAATGCGGAAGGCCAAACCCTTGTGCCTGTCAATAGAGAGACTATTATGGCTGTTTTCAAAATCCCAGAAGAGTCTTTTGTCAATTTTACACCCACTCAATCCCTAGCTCAGTACAAAGAAAATGAGGATAAAAATAGGATCCATGTGGCTAGGAAGTGGACTCAAACCAATTACAGAGGTGGCTCTTGTTTGCCCAAAGTGCTCACTAAAGATCACATGAAACCCCTTATTCACAATATATGATAGTGTTACTTCACCGAGTCAAAGGTTCAGAACAAGTTCTTCTCTACGAGGAGTGGATGTTTCATTTTATAGAAATTATCTTAGAAGGGGGTCAACATATTGATTGGGCTTAAATCATTGCTAGTTCCTTGAGAGACCAACTCAAACAAGCTCAGGCCATTAGGAAGGAATTCTTTATGTCTTCTTATTTGATATATTGCCTAGCGTGCACACAAGATTTGTCCGCCATCTGACATGTCCCTTGGAATGAAGATATTTTAATTTATGAGTACTGTCTTTTGTTAAGAAAAGATAAGATTTTGGAAAATTACAGGAAAGTTCATGATGTTTTCCTAGGAAAACTATGTCAACAATTGACAGGGGTTCTGAACCAAAGAGTTTCATTAGAGGCACAAAAACTAATTCAAACATATGGTAGCCTATATATCCAAATCCCATGTTTCACCTACATTAGGATTGGAAGCTTTGATGATGAACCTCTCAAGCTCCCAAGGTTTTATTTTGACTATTTTATTTTGGCAAAAGTTTGTAGGCAATTGTTTTTGGTTATCAAAAATGCTCTGCCAGAAGAAAAATGACAATCCATGTTCCTAGTTAAAATTGGTAACTTAACCTGTAATAATATGATGGATGCTTCGGTGATAGGAAGCAATTTGTTGAACTTCCACTTGTAGTTTTATAAGTTGAGAAGGGCTTTTGATAATAAGGGCTTCGCTAGGAAAGTTTTAAGCCTAAGTAATTATCCTTCACCCAGCTCACACCTGTAAGACCTATGGGAAGATCTCAGAGATGAGGAGGCAATCTAGAAGCGAGATCATTCCAGGCTTGTAATCCCATAGATTAAGATGTTGCAGTTGAATTTTGATATTAAAGATGTGGAGGAAGATTGCTCTGAAACCATAGGTGGAGGAAGATTTCTCTGAAACCACAGGTGGAGGAAGATTGCTAACAATGTGGATGTGAAAGTTCCCCTAGATATAGATTGGAATAGGAAGGAAGAAGATGATATAAAACTAAGGGCCCGAACCATCTTCAGGGTCACAGAAAGCTGGTTAATGGAAAAGAAGGATAGAACTAAGAACCCCCCTCTTGAAAAGCGTAGTGCAAAACCAACCTTAATCAAAATGAAGAATGCCTCATCTAATGTATCTCCTGTGGCTCCAAATGCAGGTAAAATTTTGTCTCCTCAAAAAAAGGTGATTTCCAGCAAGCACCCGACTGCACCAAGATCAAGACCAAGAACAAGATCAGACAAGCAGTCTCAGATGGTAGCTTTAGGACTCAACTACCTAGATGTTGAGATCAATGATGATGATATTTCATTTTCTTCGAATCAAGAAGTAAAAGAATAGGAAACTTCTATTATGAATACAGAGATACCTCAGGTTGAGGATACTCCTGCAAAAACCCTTGATAATCGAGTAGTCACTGATTCAATCCCTCCTTGACTAACTAAATTGGTGAATAAGAGGAAAAGCTATAAACCCATTTTTCTCCCTATCAAAGAGATTGTTACCAAGTATGCTACCTGAACCCCCAAGGTGAAGAAAATGAAGAGTGATGCTAGGTTATCCACCGATCCGTCAACTGGAAAGGTGATTGCAGAGATAGCCACCTTCAAACCTAAAGAAGGAATTAAAGAACCAGAGGCCAAAGACTTCGAGATCACAAAAACGAAACTTGGTGTTCTAAAGAGGGATTCTAGGGATCACCTGTTTAAGTTCTCAGCCGATCATATGCTCGGGCAGTCGCAAAAAAATGGGAAAGAGAAACAGAAATTAAAATAGTTAGTCTCCACCATGGTTGAATTCCTTTCCTCACTCACTGACAATGGAGTTCTGCCACTAGCTCAGTCTTCACAGGATTTTGCTCTAAATTCAGTTGAAAGCCAAAAGCTAGTAAAACAATTTTAGCAGGGGAAGGTTCTGGTAGAGATTGTGAAGATTTGGATAAACAATGTCATCAATGAAGGTAGTGCTTTTATCCGCGAGTTTATATCTACTTTTCTTGATGGAGAAACATTACTTGGTGAGGTTCAAACCTTGGTTCCAAGTTGGGAAATGGAAGAAGCTAAATGTGCAGCAATTGTCATACAGGTTCAAGAAATAGAAAATTATGGTGTGGTTCAATTCTTAGCTGAAAATCCAATAAAATTGGTAGAACCCTGTATGTTGTTTATTCTGAAGCAGAACTTCGGATGGAAAAATACAATGTTTAAAGCTGAAATCTCTCAAGCTAAAGCGACGAAAAAGGAAGTGATGGATATGCACATGGATGCTCTGAAAGATATCAAAATAGTGAACCCCTCAAGTATTTTGCAGATTGACAGAGGTAACAAAGACGCAGATGCCATGGTAAAGATCTTCACAGATGCCAGAATTGTGAATGTGGAATCTATGTTGCTACTAAACAGAGGTTAGTTGCTGACACAAGTGGAGAAAATTAGGGAATTAAGGTGGGAAAAGAATGTGACTCGGGTGAAGCTGATAGGCCTGAAGAATCTACATTCCCAGCCAGCTCAAGAGTTAAAAAATGTGTTCTAATCCTAGAAGCTTGTGCAAACTACCACATCAGAAGGCCCCAATGGGAGTTAGTGATCTTAGAAGCATCTTTTTCCCTTACTTTATGTTTTAAGTGACATGTGCTTTGAAACTTTATTTTTGTCAGTTATGTAACTAGTTTTAAACGGTTTTCCTTTTGATGTCTGAGAGGCTGGGTTTTTCTGGAGGCTCTCTTGGATACAAAACTATATATAGAGGAGCTCTGAACTGAAAAAGGGTTAGAAAATGAAGGTAGAAAATAGATAGTTTTTGTTTTAAAGTAAGGAATTAGCATAGACTTTTCTAGATTGTCTAAAACAGCTGGTGACCAATTTTTTATCAGAATTTGATCCGATTAATATATAAATATATAGATGCATGATATGGTTTAGATCTTTGAATTAAAATCTGGAATGTATGTGATTTCTTTGAGAATTGATACATTTAAATCTGTGCATGTGTTGTTTATATTCAGTCACTTCCAATTTCTTTATAACTTGTCTTTTCTTAGGTTATTTTGTAAGTTGTCTAATTTAGAAGTGGTTAGTAGTTTTCTGTTTGATTCATCATCATTTCAATTATTAGTTGATTCTATAATTTTACCTCAATACCCAAGAGTATTTGAGTGTTCCTTCTACACTTTCTGGTTAAAGGTGTATAGATTTACTTTTATGTCTGTAATTCATTGAATATCTTAGAAGGAAGCTGAACCTTAGAAATTTAGAGGGAAGCAATTTCCTATGGTTACCCAACTGTTGATGAATCATTTGTCTTCAAAAATGTAGAGTCTTTATCCATTTCCATTTAAAAAGAAGAAGTCAAATCTGTTCGCCAACAAATTTTTGGCGACTCTACTGGGGAGAGTCTGGTATAAGATAACAGATTCTCCATTCATTACAATGTTGCAAAATGGTGTTGCCACACAATGATGTGTTCCCTATGCTTCAACCTTACCTAAGATTTGGAAACACGCAAGAAGACATTATCTCAAGCTTGGCTGAAACAACGTGGAGGTTTAGACACAGTAACCAACAGTTTCATCAAGTTCAAGACGTGCTTGAGAAAGAAGAAGAAATAGTTGAGTGACTGAGAGGTATACTAGTTGCTCACGAAGTAGTCATAGTAGATAGGCTTGCACAAGTCCCAGCAAGAAATTGAGGCTTGCTCCAAATATATAAACTAGCAGAAAGGAGATACACCAGAGGTGATAAGAGAAAGGGATTGATTAACAAATATTTTGAAGCTCTGAAGAACCTCAGTTTCAAATTTGATTTCACTTTCAAGAAGAACAAAACCCAAAATTTTAGCAGACCATCCTCACCTCCGTCTACCCCAGTTGTTTTTCCTCTTTTTCAAGCCATTGTAACACCCGGTATCGTGGTGCCTGCTGTTCTTAATATTCATCCTTTGAATTTTTAGTTTCCTAACATGGCTGCCAATCAACCCTGGGGTCAAAATATTGGCCCACTAAATTTAGGAGCTAACCCTCCTTGAGATTTACCTAAAGGTGCCAATCAGGTTTTTCCCAAATTTAGCGGAGATGGAAGAGTAACCACCGATGATCACCTTAGTGCATTTCATACCGCCCGTGGCATGTTAAGCATTCCTACTCAGGAAATTACGGTTACACTCTTTGTTAGAACCTTGGTCGACACTGCTGCCAACTGGTTTAGTCATTTACCCAATGGATCAATTACCAATTGGAATGACATGAGACTTACCTTTGAAACAAGAATCAAATATCTAGATAACAAGATATCTCTTTTGGTCCAACTTAGCCAAATGAAGAAAGAGATGCATGAGCCCATGCGGGAGTTCGTGGCTAAATTTAATATAATCTTACAAAGAATACTAGTAAATTCTGCACCAAGTGACAAAAATAAGAAAATCTTTTTCTTAAATGCTATCCCACCTGACATAAGTTTTCATCTATTGAAAGATGGAGTGGCTAACTTGGCCATTGCCCAGACACAGGCTATTCAGCTAGAAGATACTTTCATAACAGTAGGAAAATGGAAGCAAGAGGTTCAGGCTTCAGGGAGTTCCTCCTCCTCCACTACAAAATATCCTATGATGCAGAGGTTAATGAATGATATGGCTATTCTCAAGAGGAAGCAGAATAAGGCAAGTTATCCATACTCATCTCCTTAGAAATATGTTAGCTGAAGACAATATAATCAACCTTCAGGAAAAAATCCCCTTTTGATAGCTTCACAATGCAGATTATAGATTGAACCCACACCAAAAGAGACAATGTGTTCTTTTCATCTGACTACAGATCATGACGGAGAATCTTGTCCTGATTGGTTATTAAGGTGTCTTCAAGTTAATGCTGCAAAAGATTCCATTGGTATAGAAGAGTTGCGAGAAGAGAAAAACTTGCCCAGTTTTGGTCCTTCCAGTTCTTTTTATCTAGAGTATCAACCAGGTCCCGATAGAAGTGGAAGTGTTTTGGAAACCTTACAAGACCCTGCTTGTGCAATTCTAACAAGAAATTAGAGAACGCAAAAATTCATCCCTGGTTTAACTACTACTACTGATGCTAAATGCAAGGAAACTGAAGATGGAGATACTTCTGTAAATTCAAGAAATCCTGAGATGAAGATCTTTCCAAGAGGTAATCCAAATCCTTCTTTTCCCTTTGACTTCATTGAGTTCTGTAAAAGTACTAAAATTTCTATCTCCCCTGCAGAATATATTAAGATATATCCTAAAGAGTTGGATAGGTTGGTAAAATATGTTAAAGGAGAATCTGGTTCGAGTTCCCAATTAGACAAGCCTCTCATAGGTGAAACCACTACAGTTGAAGAACCACTCATCTTTAAACCTCAAGATACCCCTCAAACACCAGAAGATTGTCCCTCTGTTAATATAGTTGAGAGTGAACTAGAAGAAAAGAAACCCAATCCATTTTACATTTCCTTGCTTCTAAATGGCTAGAAGCTTAGTAATTGCATAATTGATTCTGGTGCATCAGATAACATCATGCCTACCCCAGTCGCAAAATCCCTAGGTCTCACCTTGACTGCAACTTATGGTCATTGTTACTCTATGGATGGAAAGGAAGTCCCACTAAGAGGTCAAGTCAAAGATGCCCAAGCCATTCTAGCTTCATACCCTAACCAGTGTCTAAAGTTGACTATTTTTGTAGCAGATATCCCAGCAAGCTATGGCATGCTATTCAGTAGAAATTTTTGCAAAGATCTAGGAGGGGACATTAAAATGGACTGGTCAGAAGCCTTGATACCAGTTGGAAAAAAGAAAATGAAACTTGAACCTGAACTAAAAAATAAATGTACTGTGATGTCTTTAGATAATTCAAAGGCTCAAATTCTATACGAAGAATGTCACTTCGGCAACTATGTTATTCTAACTAATCGTGAAAAGGATAGTGACACTCCTTCTCAAAAAGAAGAGGATATCTGGAAGATGGAATTCGATGGCAGCTGGTCTAATTCAGGCTCAGGTGTGGGGGTATTTATTTTCCCTCCTAATAGAGAATGTATCCCTCTTTCTTTTAAATTAGATTTCAAAAATACTAATAATATTGTAAAGTACGAAGCTTTGCTATTGGGTTTGGAAGAAGCTAAATAGAGGGGAGTCAAGAAATTGGTTGCAAAAGGTGACACTGAGATGATCATGAAATAGGTCAGGGGATAGTTCTCTGTCAAGAATGAGAAGTTGAGACACTACAAAAATTTGGTATGGGATGAGTTGGAGTTCTTTGAGGCCTTCTCCATTGAATTTATCCCAAGAAGTCATAATACTAGGGTAGATGCTTTGGCAATATCAGCTTCACTTTGATTACCTCACCCTGATTTTAAGACCCAAAAATACCAAATTGAAATGATCTACAAGCCTAGAATACCTGACAATGTAGAGCATTGGAAGGTCTTCAATAATGATTCCCAACTCAGAGATTTCCTAGAATGTGCCACATATTTTTTTGATGTATATTTTGAAGGATCCTATAACGAGTGAAAAGAAGTCTATCAAGATGTTGTAGATAGTGATGGAGTGATCCAGTTGAAAGGAAATAAGATTCCCAAAGGCCTTGTGTCTCTTGAACATTTGTTCAGAAGAAAAGATGATAGTACCATCAAAGAAAAAGTATCTCATGTGCAAAATTCT